>VDFB02024305.1:0-51131 GCA_007258455.2 Sequoia sempervirens
GAAACAACAACACTGATATCTCAAAGAGAATAACCATGCAAACAACATGACTCAAACACTAGATCAAGTCCAGATCAAGTCCAGATTCAATTTTCCAAACATGTCCACAACTCGAGCACCATAGACTAGGAACCTAGCAAGAAACACCACATTAAATGTTGAGTGACTAATCATGTAACAACAATCCCATGCAAAGAAGACATCGCATCTCCTCATACCAGAACAAAGCATGCATGCAAAACTGCTCATCCAGCAACACCCCACAAGCTAGGGTCTAGAAAATAGTTTAACAACTCCACAAAACCACAAGTTTTTTCTTGACAATGTAAAACTTGCAAAACCATAAAAGAAACATGCAAGTACAATACATCCTTTAAAAGGAAACAATAGTTCAATAACTCTAGGCCCATACCAAGCCAACTCCAAAACTGCCAACATGCACATGCATCCGAGAAAAACATAGGCTATTTCAGAAGCTTTCAAATCATCCAATGATTAACTCCATAGCCTTCATGCATTTGAGGTTAACAAAAAACAATGTCATCCAACACCAAGAAACACCACCCAACATAAGCACTCTCTTCCATGGCTGAGAACAACACAAGCTTCTCCATATCACTAAGGAGCCTCTCACACAAACACCCAATATGAAAGCTTTGCTACAACACAACCACAAAGCAAAAAAAAAAATTCCACCTCATACATTAAGGTTATACCGCTACCAACTAGGAGACACAGATCACAATAATTCAACATGACCAACTCCTTTTTCTCCATCTCCACCATCCTTCAAGCTGTGTGATGTCTCTAAATACCACAAGACCTCTACTCACGAAAGGATCAATACATTAGCCCATTCCTCCAAATTTCCTCAAGCTTGACAGACTAAGAAATCTTCATAGGAGAAATACCCAGAACTAGCAACCAGAAGAAGGCTCTGATACCACTTGTTGGGAAATTATGATCATCTTAGAATGAAAAATCTAAGAACAATAGTTCCTTTGGTAACTTTTAATTTCATTAAATTTCCTCAAAGACATGTACAACTGTGCCACAAAGTGAAATTAGACACAGTGCATTTCCCACATTAATCCTTCTGAGAGAAGCACATGTAAATTCAGTTTCAACAACTTGCATAAATAGATTCAACAAACATAACCAATAAACATGAAAGATGGAATAAAATATCAGAACACACAAATTTACATGGGGAAAACCCTTTCAGGTAAAAAACCCCACACTCCAAAAGCCTAGATCATCATTGTATTATTCATGCAACAGAATAGTTACAAATACAACTCAAGCACTAAGCCTTTACAGAGATTACATCATGTTTCATTCTAGAGACAAACTAGCAACAACTTTGTTCTATTTCCCTCTCTCCCCTTTTATGTTTCCCTAATCAACCTCTCTATCCATTACAACCTTCACACTGTTACAATACTCTCACACAGTATACAGTGCAAATTAACAATGAAAGATCGATCAAGACATTCTATCAGGAGAGATTTCGGCAGTATAACCTTGCCTAGAACTTCCTCTCACTTTCTTATTGCATAACGTTCAATGTTTATACCATTAGTTCTCTACCGATAGGAAACCGTTCAACTTCCTTTTGTAGATTAGTTCATTTTCCTTCTGATGGACCAACCATCAACCGGTCTTGGAAATCGAACAGACTTCTCCAACTCATTCGTGATCCTCCAATGAACATCAACCACATCGAAGGTCAGCCAAGTCAGCGTCCTCTATCTAGCCAAATAAATTCAAATGCCCACCGCTCTATTGTAGCCAACACACAACACCCTCACGGTGTGGCGGTGACTACACCACACCATCGTAGGCTCCTCCAAGTCCTATCGCGGTGTGGTAGTGACTACACCGCACCACCACAGGAGGTCTCCAACACATCTGCGGGGTGGCGGTAACCGCGCTACTGCTAGACAGTTGATAGGCTTCCACGATATGGCGGTATACATCGCACTACCGTTGAATAGCCGGAGGGATCCCACGATATGGTGGGTATACACCACACTACTACACCTCAGCTAGAAGGCTCCCGTGGGATGGTGGTATACCATGCTACTACTCCTCTCTTACAAACATCTAGTGGTACAGTGGAACAAGCATGAAAGTAACACTTATGCAACTCGTCTAGACATCTCAACAGTTACACCAACATTGCTCTCTCAGAGGTTTAGGCTAGTGGGATTGAGGCACACAATTCCAACAGTTATTGTGCATCTTAGTGACTATAACTCGAATTGAATGAATTTTTTTGCACTGTAACTTGAATTGAATGAAATTTTCTGCACTTCTTTCCTAAGAATTTTGCATTTCAAAGGTGTTTCCACACTGAGCTTTCCTTACAAGTGGTATCAGAGTGTGGCAAGTTGTGTTATACTTGTGAGTAGGGCTGGTTTTTTGTGATAATTATATTCAGTGGGAGTCTAACATAGAAATATGATTGTCTTGATTACAGATTGAGATGGCAAGCACATCAAGAAAAATAGAAATTGAAAAGTTTAATGGCAGCAATTTTGAGTTGTGGAAACTCAAAATGGAAGGCCTGTTGGTGGATAAAGATCTTTGGATTGTTGTTATGGGAACAAAACCATCAGGTATGAAGCAAGAAGATTGGGACCTCATAGATAGAAAAGCCAAAGGGATGATACTTAGACTTTGTTTTGCCGATTTTGTTCTCTTGAACGTCCATGAGGAGAAGACTACATGTTCTTTATGGAAGAAACTTGGTGATATTTATCAAGGAAAGTCTCTAGTGAATAAGTTATTCTTGAGGATGAATTCATACTCCTTGAAGATGGAAGAAGGAGCATCCATATTAGACCATCTGAATTCATTTAATATGATTGTTCCTCAGTTGGCCTTTGTGGGTGTGAAGATAGAGGAGGAGGATCGTTGTATGCTTCTATTATGTTCCTTACCTAACACATGGGATCATTTGGTGATGGATATTGGAAGTACTACAACCACTTTGAAGACAAAAGATGTGGTTTCTTTGCTGCTGTCAGAAGAAATGCAGATGAAATCTTTTGAGATGGCAAAGGAGGCCCTTGTTGTTCAAGGTAGATCAAAGGAGAGAGGCAAGAAGAAAGATAATAAGTCTAAATCCAAATCTGAATGGAGATCAAAGTCTCCAGGAAAGAAGTCCAAGGTGAAATGTTAGAATTGTGGGTAGACTGGTCATATCCAGAAGGATTATAAAGAGGAGAAAAAGAAGAAGAACAACAACAACTCTTTGGATAATGGTTCTTCTCAGAGTGACTCAGATGCTTTCATTATAGCCTTGGTGACTCAAGCATTAGACGATATATGGCTAATTCACTCAAGTACATCTTTTCGTGCATGACATCTCACAGAGATTGGTTCACAGAGTATGAAAAGTATGTTGGTGGAAAGGTGTACCTGGAAAGTGATTCATCTCTTGAAATTGTTGGTTTTGGAATAGTCAAAATCCAATTTCCTAACAGAAGAATAAAATGAATTGATTGTGTAATGCACATGCCAAGTTTGGCTCATAATCTGCTTTCTGTTAGTAAGTTGAATGATGTTGGCATGGAAGTTTCATTCTCGAGTGGTGGCTGTAAAATGACTAGAGGTTCAATGGTGCTAGCCAAGGGTGCATGCATAGGCACTTTATACAAGTTGGACGCACAGGCTGTTCAATGTAATAGTTCCTTTGCAAAGTCAAGCAAGGTTGCTCGTGTAGAGAAGGAGAACGAGGTTCCTTTGGGTGAAAACTCTTTGGAGGTGAAACTCCTAGCAAAGAAAACCATGTTGTGGCATCAGAGACTCGATCACATAGGAGAAAAAGGCTTAAAATCCTTAAAAAATAAAAAACTTGGTAGAAGGGCTTGAAGATTGTAACCTTGAGTTCAATTTTTGTAAACATTGCATTTATGGAAAGAAACATCGTGTTTTATTTTACTCTAGTCCTCATAGATCTTCTGGCATACTAGATTATGTTCACTATGATGTATTTGGTCTAGTAAATGTTCCTTCATTATCGAAGTCTAAATATTATGTCTCTTTATTGATGATTATTCGAGAAGGGAATTTGTGTATTTTTTTAAAAGTAAATCAGAAGTGTTTAGTCGGTTTAAAGAGTTTAAAAATTTCATAGAAAAATATATTGGAAGGAAAATTAAATGCTTAAGGATGAATAATGGCAGTAAATTTTGTTCTATAGATTTTGAAAGGTATTGCAAAGATCATGGGATTAAAAGGAATAAAACTACACCTTATACTCCACAGTAGAATGGAGTTGTTGAGAGGTTGAACAGGATGCTAATGGAAAGAGCGAGAATTATGTTGAGCAGTGCTGGTCTGGAGAAAAAATTATGGGCTAAGGTTGTGGCTACAACATGTTGCTTGATTAATCATTCACCTAGTTTGGCTCTTGTTGATAAAACACCTTTGGAATCGTGGTCTGGTAAGAAGCCCTCTCTAAGACATATTTGTGCCTTTGGTTATGAGACATATGCATACGTTTTGTATGAGAAAAGACCTAAGTTGGAGAAGAAAGTTGTTAAATGTGTCTTTATTGGCTATGGTATTGGCGTGAAAGGATACAAGCTTTGGAATCCTGTTACTAAGAAGGTTTTGTATAGAAAAAGTGTAATCTTTCATTAGAAACCTCTATAGTTGGTTTGCAGTAAGAGACATAAGAAAAAGAAAAGAAGAATGATGTAGTTGAAATTCCTTGAACTCCAGATAAAGAGGAACTACAAATTCAAAGTGTACCTAAAATTGAGGAGATCTCTAGCAACTTTGAGAGTTCTAAATTGGAAGAAGAACCACAACCTCAACCTCAACTTGTGAGGAGGTCTACACATGAAAAGCGGCAACTTGATAGGTATGGATTTTACATATTGGATTCAAACTGTGCCTATGTTTTGATTATTCACACTGATGACCCTAGGACTATAAAGGAGGCTATTAATATGTCTTATTCATATTTTTGGTTAGAAGCCATGAATGAAGAAATAGCATCATTAAAGAAGAATGTCCTAGGATTTGCACCTTTCCCTGAAGGGCTTAAAGCCCTGCTATTGCAAAATGGCATTTAAGAAGAAGATTATCCGATGGTAGCAGTCGAGAAGTATAAAGCCAGGTTGGTCACTTAAAGCAAAGGCTCCTGCGGAGGGAATTGATTATGGATACTTTCATGTCTACAACTAAGTTTACATCTATCAAATTTCTATTGTCACTTGTAGCTGCATATGACTTAGAGGTTGAATAGGATGGATGTGGAGAATAGTGTTTCTTCATGGAGATCCAGGAAGCCAAGAAATTTATATGTCTCCACCGGAGCACTTGTTGAAAAAGGTAAAGTCCGGGCTTGTAAGTTAAAGAAATCTCTATATGGTTTAAAAGCAATCACCTAGAATGTGGTACCAAAATTTGACACTTTTAGTTGTCATTGGGATTTGTGAGATCAAAATCAAATCATTGTGTGTACTATAAAATTGAAAATGATCGTTTACTTATTATTGCCATGTATGTGGATGATATGTTATTCTTTGGGAATAGTAAGGGTATGATTTCTAATTTAAAATATTAGTTGTCAGCACAGTTTGAAATGAAAGATTTAGGTGCAACAAGGTATATTCTAGATATGGAAATCAGAAGGGATAGCGGAAGTAGAAAGCTTTGGCTCAGCTAAAGCAAGTATATTAATTATGTCCTTGAAAGATTTAGTATGACAGATTGCAAGCAATTAGTTTTTCTAGTGTTGTAGGGAACAAATCTATCTATTGAAGATTGTCCAAAGTCTCCTCCCGACATAGAGGACATGACCAGGGTGCCTTATGCAAGTACAATAGGAAATGTAATGTATGCAATGGTCTGTACCAGGCCAAACATTTCCCAAGTAGTGGGAATACTTACTCAATTTATGGATAATTCGGGAAGACTACTTTGGGATGCTGTGAAGAGAGTTTTCAGATATTTGAAGGGTACTTCGGAGTATGCTTTGTGTTATCATGGAAACTCGGTTGGATCACAGAGATCTCTTATAATTCATGGGTATGTGGATTTTGATTGGGCAGGGTATGTTGACAACAAAAGGTCCACCTATGGATACATCTTCATGTTATTCAGTGGTTCAGTTAGTTGGATGAGCAAGCGGTAGGTTGTAGTCACTTTATCTACTACTGAGGTAGAGTACATGGCAGAAACACACGCCTATAAGGAAGTCATTTGGCGTAGACATTTGTGTTCTAATGTTGGGTTTAATGTAGGGCAGATTACTATTTGTTGTGACAGTTAGAGTACTATTTGTTTGGAAAAAAATCCCACTTTCCATGCCAAGATGAAGCATATCGATGTTCAGTATCATTTTTTTTGTGATATGGTGGAGGATGGAAAGGTTAATTTTGAAAAAGTGGATACTCTAGGGAATGACGTTGATGCATTGACAAAGGCTGTGAGCAAAGACATGTACAAGTAGTGTGCTAGTTTGATGGGCCTTGGGGCCTATGATATTCAATAACTTCGAGTTTGGAAGAAGCCAATAAGTTCTTCATCAAGTGGGAGCATGTTGGAAAAGGTGCCTCAGATTTACTGGCTTGATCGACTTCCTGTAGCAGTTGTATGTGTTTCTCTATTGGCCTGGCAATTCTTTATCAGTGGGACCTTTCTCTCAATCCCATCGATGGACCGATGACATTCTATTCAGCGTGGTGTGTTCTATTGGTAGGAGTTGGTCACTTGGGCAGGAACTTCTAAGTTGTCTCCCCAATACTCTGATGTGACTGTTTTAGCGTAACAATGTGTTATCGATGGGACTCTATCTTGAGTCTCTCTGATAGAATGATGGGTTGTGGTGAGCATGTTGGAGACTCTCCTCAGTGTGACTTGGCTTCGTCAGCAAGACTCTATCTTGAGTCTCTTTGATGCTCAATAGCTTTGGTGATTGGCTAGTTGTGATGACGTGATGTCAAGTTGGAAGTGGGGACCACTTGGAACTTATGTTGGAGGGACATCCTCGTATCGAAGGGACTATGGGTGGAATCTCTTTGACAAGCCAATAGGATTCATCAATGTGACTTCCTTATACTGGTGGGAGATGAATTGGTGTCCCCCCGATATGGCAATGAGGTTGACTCGGTGACTCATGGAGAATGCCATGGTGGGACCCGATCGGTGCCTAAGTGGAAAGAAATAATTGGTTGCTAACTATTGGAAGTTGAATGAAAATTGGCTCAGCAGTTTGAACATACATCAGAGTGACTTGTTATTGGAGAGAGATGAAAAGAGCCTCTTCGATAGCTCGACATGGTTAATGACAGTTGGGAACTAAAATGGTTGGCTCTCTAGAACTAAAGCAAACATGGTTGGATGATGATTATACATTGTGATACTCTGTAACGAGAAAAGGTTCGATCAAGTGGAAGAGGTTCTACATTGTATGCTATACGAGCATTGTAATAGTGTGAGAGAATGATTGTAATCAGAATCTGCATGTGAGGTTGATCATGGAATCATAATGCTGCTGTGAATTAACCCCTGAGAGTGGATTTTGTAACTCTGTATGTAATCTTTTTTACTGTAATATGAAGTGGCTTTACTTGGTGCGTGGGTTTTTCTCTTGTAAGGGTTTTCCCACATTAAAAAAATTTGGTGTTCAATTCTCTGTGAGTTAAATTATCTATTCTCTTGTTTTTTTGTTGTGCATCTTAGTGACTGACACTCAAATTGAATGATTTTTTTTGCACTTCTTTTCTGAGAATTTTGCATTTGGAAGGTGTTTCTGCACTGATCTCTCCTTACAAAGGAGGTACCAATCCCCCATTTGAGCACCAACTCAAAGAACAAGAGGCAACAACCTCAGAATATATTCAAATGAATATAATAAAACTTATAAACCTTGTTCTCTCCAAACAACTCACAAAATGAATTTGCACATTTTTTCTCAATTTCTTGGACAGCTCCACATCCACATTTTTCTCTTCTTCACCCAAACTACCTCTATTCTAAAAGATAAGACATGAAATGCTCAAACATACCATACACCACTACACATACACATTTATTTACTATTCATCACATCATCAACAACCCAAATCCATTCACTTAAATACCAATTAGGGATGATAGATAATATTCATATGTCAGCCTGGAACAAAAATTAGAACCATTGGTGAAGTAGAATTTGACCTACAAAAATTATTTCATATTGCTACCATGTCAGCTTTTGCAAATTCCAATTTTGAACTAGGAACTATTTGTTGAGAAATTTTGAATGTGGAGCATTGATCTTCCTTTTCATGGGCATGAAAAAATAGTAGATATTCAAATCAAGATGTGCTTTCCCTTGGAATATCCTTGAGTAGTAAAATACAACTATTGAATATTCTTGGGCGTATGTCATAAACCTGTAACATCACATAACCTTCTCTCTTCTTTCAATAGATGTGTGATATTCATCGATGTATCATTGAAAAGTCATTTTCATTGGGCATGCATCAACCATAAACAACACTAGAAACTCAATAGGGTTGTGAGAGCTTCAAAATGTGATGTGGTATTGTGATAGTTGTCAACATTTTGCATCACCACAAATTTTCCATGGTCTAGATAGACTCAAAATTATGATCATGTGATATTGTACCATCCATTCAACAAATTTCATCTTGAACACGCATAAATATAGTGCATCACCACAAACTCAACATAGTTTTGAAGACTCTAAAATTTCCTCTTGTGTAGCATTGACACTTGTCATATTTCCATGTCATCGTAATTTCAACAAGGTTAGAGCGGACTCAAAATGTGCTCACATGCAAATGTGACATGTGTCCCACTGACATCATTCTTGCTTCTTGAAATTATTAACTTTAGACTTAGGGAAAATATTTTGAACATGTTCAGATTGTCAGTCAGACCGGTAACCAATGATACAGAGAGACTTAAGCCATAACTTAAGTGACCAAAAAATGTCAAAATCTAGTTAATGATGAATTAGATCATAAAGTGAACAATCAAACAAAAACACTTAGGGTTTAAGGGAATTATGGATAAAAACCTACCATTTGTACAAGCGGACATGAACAAGCCAATAAAATATAGCTACAGAGATCTTGGCAACACCCAACATAAATTATTTAACATCAATGACAACACTTTTCAAAATATCCTTCTTTTTCATTAATGGCAACATAAACTAAATTATCTCCACCTTTATTCAATTCTCCAACTCTTCCTATAATTCTCCTCCTTTGACATCAATAGAAAAGAAATATAAGAATACACATTCCTTCATTGTTATATCATGATCAATCTGAGACATTTTGCAATACTCCCCCTAAGGGAAATACTCAAGGGGCAGAGTAAGGAAGCACTCCCCTTGAACCTGTGCTTTAATCAGGTCTTCACTGAAAGGAACAAGTAGTTTTCACTCCTAGCTTGTATTTTAGATACTCAAATATCTATTTGGGAAGAGGTTTTTTGAATATATTTGCAATCTGATCTTTAGTAACCACATATTCTAATTTGACCTCCTGGTTTGTAACCTTTTCCCTAAGAATGTGATGTTTTATTGAGATAAGCTTGAAGTCCTTGAATGCATCACTGGATTCTTTGAAATATTAATTACACTTGTATTATCATAGAAAATGGAAAGAGGTTCATTATACTCAACCTTTATATCCTTCAAAGTTTTATTCATGTAGAGAACTTGAGTACAACATGATGTTATAACAATGAATTCTACTTTTGTTGTTGACAAGGATATTGAATCTTGTTTCCTGGTTAGCAATGACACAAGTTTGTCTCCAAGAAAGAATGCTCCACCACTAGTACTCTTTCTTTCCTCAACACTTCCTACCCAATCAACATCAGTGTATGTTGCTAAAGTGAAATCATCACTTCTAGGATACCACAAACTATAGTCAATGGTATTCTTCAAATATCTAAAGATTATTTTCACTACCTTTACATATATTTCTTTAGGTGTTGCTTGAAATCTTGCTACCATGCACATTGCCTGCATAGTGTTAAGTCTAGATGCAACCAAATATAACAAGCCTCCAAGATCGTTGACCTATATAGAGTTTTATTTTCTTTAGTTGACTCATAATCCTTTCTTAGATTACATCTTATCACCATTGGTGTACTAATTGTCTTAAAGTATTCCATCTTGAACTTCTTCAACGTTTCCCTAACATACTTGGTCTGTGATATGAAAATTCCCTTGATTGATTGAGAAATTTACAAACCAAGAAAAAATGACAATTCACTGAGCATAGATATCTAAAATTCCTTTTACATCTCTTCTCCAAAATCCTTACACATCTTGTCATTACTACCACCAAAAATAATATCATCAACATAAACAACAATAATCAATTGACGCTCCCCTTTTTTCTTGATGTAAATATTGTTGTTTGCAATACCTCTTTTGAATCCTTGCTACTATAGGTACTTTTCCAATCTAGAATACCAAGCCCTAGGAGCCTATTTAAGTCCATACAATGTTGTTTTTAATTTTTGGACATAATCCTCATTCTTAAACAATTGAAATCCTTTAGGTTGCTCAACATACACTTCCTCTTCAATATTACCATTGACAAATATTGACTTGACATCCATCTGAAATACCTTGAAATTATTATAGACTGAAAATTCCAATAACATCCTAATTGCTACCAATCTAGCCATAGGATAAAAAATTTCTTCAAAAGCAATGCCTTCTACTTGAGCATATCCTTTGCAAGCAAGTCTAGCCTTGTTTCTCATTACCTTCCCATCTTTATTCAATTTGATTTTGAATACCCATTTGGTGTAAATTACATTCCTATCCATAGGTCTTGGAACAAGCTCCCAAGTCTCATTCTTTTCAATTTGATTTAGTTCTTCTTCCATTGCATTAATCCAATTCTCATTTTTGCTAGCCTTTGTGAAGTTCTTAGGCTCAATTTCAAATGACAAAAATTTTTTTACCCTTCACTAATTCTTGCTAACCTTCTCCTAGTCATGATTCCATCATTCTAGTCTCCAAGAATCTATTTTTAGAATGTTTTTTCTAAACATAATTAGCTAGAGATTTTATATTTTCTCTTTCAGACTCTTCTTCTACCTCTTCATCTATACTTCCATCTTCTTCTTATATATTGGAAAATTGTTCAAAATATTGATCCCTTTTAATTGGTGGAAAACGATGTAGACCTTCATCAATTCTCACATTTATAATCTCAACAATATTGTGTAATCTATTATTGTAGCATTTATATTCCTTTTTCCTTGATGAGTAGCCAAGAAAGATACCTTCATCTGATTTTGACTCAAACTTTCCCAAATTATCTTCATCCCTTTCGATGTAACATCTGCATCCAAATATTCTGAAATGGTTGATAGATGCAAGTCTTCCATACCACAACTCATATGGTGTCTTGCAATTTTTTACTCTCATTAGTCCTTTGTTAAGTATATGTATATTAGTATGAACTTCTTCTCTCTAGTATGCATCAAGCAAGTTGGCTTCATTTACCATTGTCTTAGCCATCTCCTGAATTATTTTATTCTTTCTCTTAGCCACTCAATTTTTTTGAGGATTTCTTGCAACTGAATACTATCTTATGATTCCATGTTCTTCACAAAACTATTCAAACTCATAGGAAGTAAACGCACCACCTCTAACAAACCTTAGGCATTTGATACTTGATTGTATTTCATTTTCAACCATAGCCGTAAAAATCTTAAATTTACTAAAAGCTTCAAATTTTTCCCCTAGAAAGAAACCCAAGTCATTTCCATAAAATCATTAATAAATAACACAAAACACCTCTCTCCAGGCAGGAATTGTGTCCTTGTAGGTCCACATTGGTCTATATGAACCAACTCCAATGGCTTTGTAATAGAATGTTCCTTTGTCTTGAATCTTATTCTTGTCTACTTCCTTAGTTGACATTCTTTGCAAAAGATACTTGTAGGCTTATTCATTTTTGAAATATCTATCACAACATGCTTGGAACCAATCTTCACAAGCTTATCAAAATTGATATGACCCATTCTCTTATGCTATAGCCAAATTTCATCTAAGTGTCCCAAAAGATAAATTTTATTCTTTTGACTTCAATGAAATTGTATAAATTTCCTTCTGAGATCTAATTGCTTCTGCAACAGTCTTCCCATTTTTCCTAATTTCACATCCTTTAGTGTGGAAAGTGAGATTGTAGCCCTTATCACACATGTGACTTACACTAAGAAGATTATGATTTAGTCCTTTAACATACAAAACATCATTTGTCCCAGATCTTCATCAGTTCTTAGAGATCATTGTAGTAGTATTATCACCAAATTTAACTAAACCTCCATTCCACTTCTTCAAGCTATTCAATTTACTTTTGTCTCTAGTCATGTGACTAGAGCACCCACTATCAATAACCCATAGATTTTCTTGAGCATGAAATGTAGTTTGAACAATCATTAGTTTTTTAGTCTTCTTATTTTCATTCTTCATTTTCCATACCTTTTTAGTTTCTTCCTTCTGACTAGTAGAAATATCCATATTCTCTTTCTTTTCTTGTCTAGGAGGAGTTTGAAAGCCACTTCTACAAAATTGTCCTTGTGCCCAAAATTTTTACACTTACAACAAATGATATTGAAATAAACTAAAGGTGTAAAAGAATTTATGCTTAGAAAATTACTCTTCCTTATAGGGAACCTTTTGGGTATGTGCAAGATCATGATGGGCCAAAAATTGGCTATGTGTAAGTGATATGATGGCCCATGTGGATGATGACTTTTGTTTTACCCAAAATTGATGAAACGAAAAGGGTTTTTAAAGGAGATCCTCAGCTTTCCACCAATATAAATTATGCTTTACTTTGAATTTAATAAACAATTATTATTCATTTTCTATTTGAATTACGACTAAAGTCCTGATTGATAGGCTGATTGAAAAAAATCTATAGGTTTCAAATGGTATCGCATTTTTTGAATCCAAAACATGTGTCATATTCTATGCTTCACATACTATAGGATTATAAAAAAAAATGAATTTCATCAAGTTTTGACCAAGTTAAGGTGGTCAGACATACAAGTTTTTATATTTTTTAAAAGTTGTAATAAAAAAGTCATAATTAATTATTTACTTGGAAAAAAATTACAAAAAAATATGCATCACATCAGGACATGAATCCTCTACTTAAATCTTAAATCTTATAAAAAAATATTATCATTTTATTGTGGTTAGGGTGGTTAGACAGACACCTTATTTTTTCCCTGAAATTTAAGTACTACTGCATTGAAATTTCAAATTTTCATCAAATAGATTTTTTTTTTAAATAAACCTAGTAGTTTAGAAACTACATTCAATTTGCTATAGATTCTATTCTTACATATTTTTGAAATAATATAGATAAATTATTCAAATTTTTACGTCAAGTTGCCTAACTCTGATTTTTCTGAATTTTTTGCCACTTAAGGGCCTGTTTTTTCCATGATGATCCTGCACATACCCTTCTACAATATATTACCTTATGACCAAATTTATTGCAAGAAAAATAATAACCAAAAATGAACAATTGAACATGGTATTACGTGCTTGCCTTTTTGTATTTGATTTTTTGAATAGATCCTCTTTTCTTGGACTTAAATGAAAGCATCTTCTTCCTTTTTGAGTTCTTAAGACTTCTTGGTTCGATCAATATTTGAGCTACCAAAGGTATTCCCATCAACTTGCTTTACAATTATCTTTTCTAGAAGCTAACCTTCATCAAAACCAAGACTAGTCTTGACGAAGTTGAAATTTGGTTGTTTATGATATCATATAGAATTTTAGTTCTCTTCCCATACTTCAATTTATTGTCCAATTGATCCTTATTGTTTTTAAAATCCTTTCTCAAGGATACAATTTTTGCCTCAAGCCTTTCATAGTCCATTCCCTTTGCCATTAATTTTTCCGACAAGACATCTTCTATCCTCTTTGCTTCTTCTATCTAAACTTTTAGATTAATAATCATCTTTTCAGATTCTTCAAGTTTCAAATTCAGTTTTTGGTTCTCTTTGGACTCTCTAGTTGCAGATCACTCAATGTAGAGATGATTTCTCCCTCTAGATACACTTCATAATCTTCTTCATCAAGATTTTGCATATCTTCAACAACTTCAACATGGTGGTCTTCATCTCCTAGAACTTCCATTGCCATGAATATAACTTCTTCCCCTTCTTCAAAAGTGCATTGATCATATTCCTCAAATGAAGTATTGTCCTCTTTTGAATAGAGATTCTTCTTATGCTTGTGAGAGTCCTTTTTGTACTATTCACTACTTTGATTTTCTCTAAAAGGACATTTAGAAGCATAGTGACCTACTTTACCACAATTGAAGCATTTGAAAGGTAACTTACCTTTATAGTTGCTAGAACCTTTCTTCAACTTCCTCACAAAGTTAGCTTCTTCATCTTTAGACTCATTGCATGGATAATATTCTTCATTCCTTTCATTCTTGAAAAAAGCTTATTTCTTTAATGTTTCTTTGGGAAAGGCATCTAAGTAACTTCTTTATAATTATTGGTTGCTTCAATTCTTGACCAAGCCCTCTAATAGTTCTTACAATATCATCCACCCTAAGCAAATGGTCAACAATATTTTCTTCTTCTTTCATATTTAGGATCTAAAAATTGCTTCTATGAGTTTGTATTTTGGCTTTTCTTGATGTTTTCATGTGTTCAAATCCAAGATCTACCTATAGCAATTAAGCTACAACAAGGATTAGCTCTGATACCAATTGTTGAACACACAAATATACTAAGAGAGGGTTGAATAAATATATCATTAAATCTTCACTTTAATCAATATATCAATGAACACCAAAGCATCATCGAGAACATTAGAAATAGCAATAAAAAAAATCACACAAGATAACACAAGATTTATGTGGAAACCCTAGAGGAAAAAACCACGGTGAGAAAAGCTACTTGGATCTAGTACCCAAATCCAACCTCACAAAAATAAATTTAATTTTACAATTAATTTTGCAAGCACCAATCCCCAAAATAGTTTATAGGCACCAACCTAAAGGAGACATCAATTCTCCAATTTGAGCATCAAATCAGAGAACAAGAGACACCAACCTCATAATACACTAAAATGAATAGAATAAAACATACAGACCTTCCTCTATCCAAACAACTCACAAAATGAATTTGCACATTTTTTCTCAATTTTTTGGATATATCCACATCCACATGCTACTCTTCTTCACCCAAACTACCTATGTTATAAAAGATAAGACATGAAATACTTAGATAGACCACACACCACCACATACTTTTTGTATTGTTTGTCACATCATCAACAACCTAAAATAATTCACTTAAATGCCGATAAGAGGTGATAAATAATATTCATATGTCAACCTAGACCAAAAATCAAAACCATTGGTGAAGTAGAAATTGTCTTGTGAAAATTATTTCATATTGCTACCATGTCAGCCTGTGCAATTCAAATTTTGAACCAACTAGTCGTTGAGAAGTTTGAATGTTGAGCATTGATCTTCCTTTTCATGGGCCTAAAAAAATGGTAGATATTCAAATCAAGATACGCTTTCCCTTGGAATATCCCTGACCAATAGAATGCAAACCATTAAAAAGTATTGGATGCATGTCACAATCCCACAACATCACAAGACCTTCTCTCTTCTTTCCAAGGATGTGTGATAGCCATCTATGTATCATTGAAAATTCATCAAAACTAGACTGGTGTCAACCATGTGCAACAACACAAACTCAACAAGGCCATGAGAGCTTCAAAATGCATGGTTGTGGTATCATGACACTTATCAACATTTCACATCACCGTAACTTTTCCATGGTTTGGGTAGACCCAAAATATGCTCATACACTATCGCGCCATCTATCTAATTTATTTCATCTTGAACACATGTCAAAATAGCGCATCGTCACAAATTTGACATAATTCTAAAGACTCCAAAATGTGCTCTTGTGCAGCATCGACACTTATCAAATTTCCACACCACCACAATTTCAAAAAGTTTAGAGCGACCTCAAAATATGCTCATGTGTAAACGTGACACGTGTCCCACCGATGTCATCCTTGATTCTCAAAAGTATTAACTTTAGACTTAGGGAAAATATTTTGAACTTGTTCAAACCATAATCAGGGTTGGTAACCAATGATACAGAGAGACTTAAGCCATAACTTAAGTGACTAAAAACTGCCATAAGCTAGTCAATGATGAATTAGATCATTAAGTGCACGACTAGGTAGAAACACTTAGGGTTTAAGGGAATTAGGGCTAAAACTCTATCAAGAGCACAAACCCTAACTAGTCTAGAAACGCAGAAGATATCAAATGTCTATCATAGCGACCATTTCTACAAGTACACATGAACAAAGAAACAATTACATAGAGATCTTGAAAACACCCAACATAAATTATTTACCATCAATGACAACAATTTTCTCTTTTGACATCAATGACAACACTTTGCAACAATGTCATGATTCCTCTTATAGGGTCTAACTTGCAAATAATTGTAAGTTTTTTCAACCATATATTGAAGTTCTTGGTGCTTTCATGTCATTGGTTACGATCTATTTTCTTTCCTTATACTTAGTGTGCATTTTTTGTGTCTTTACATATTCATAATCCTTGTTTAATCATGGTAAAGTGTGTTTTATTCCATCTTTTTTGGTCCCCTATTTTGGTTTACCTCTCAAAGATAGTTGGTCTCTCACTATGCCAACTAAAGGTACACATCCCCAACAAGAGTCTATAATGGTACTCAAATCTATAATACCAAATTTTACTTGAGTCCTAGCTTCTTGGTGCACTTAGGCCTCATTTTTGTTATCACATATATAACCAATTTGATAAACATTTATATGAGTGTCCATTTAATAAGTTTTCTAAGTTTGGTATTTTTCCATCCCCTATGCACCCATCAATGTGTTGAATGTTGCATTTGATATCTCAAAATGTCTAAGTATGTGGGGTACTTGTGTTATTTAACTTCTTATAAGTCATTCTTGTGTCAAAATTTTAGAATTTTGGGGTTTCACTTATTGGAATACCTTTTTCATTCAACTCCTAAAAGCCTA
Organism: Sequoia sempervirens; assembly: GCA_007258455.2. NCBI lineage: Eukaryota > Viridiplantae > Streptophyta > Pinopsida > Cupressales > Cupressaceae > Sequoia > Sequoia sempervirens. The sequence goes on from VDFB02024305.1 coordinate 17,090, forward strand.
ATCCTTTGTAGTAAATAATTTTTTGCTAGATTTTTGGATCCTTTCTTTCTTTGGTACTATTTCCTTGACACCCCCAAACTCTAAAACCATGAATATTTGTAATATTTCCTTGATCATTTACCTTAATTTTCTTTCAACCTTAGAGTTTTGACCATCCCTTTCTCTAAGTACACATTCCTTAGTATCTATAGTCCCCAATCCTCGAACTCCGATTTTTTCTCTTGATATTCAAGTTTGATGTTGAAAAATCCTTCTGATTCCTTTCTATGTCCCCCTCATTTTCTTGATGAGGAAATTTGGATAAGTAATAGAGAAAATTTCAAGTTTAAGTTTTGGAGTTTAGAGTTCTCCATCCCAACATCCTTTTCACCTATTCCCCAATTTTTCCCTTATCCTTGTCAAATTTTTTATCTTCCCCTTACTTGCGTACCTAGTAATGGTCATCCTGACTCCTAACTCCTAAGTCACTATTTTCACCAAGTTACTTTAGTGTAGTTATATTTGTGGCCTCACTTCTACTGGGGTGCCCTCTCCTTTTTAGAAGGTTTTGGGGCCTTCCAAAAATATAATTTTACCCCTATCTAAAAAATATACACATATAAGCTAAAAATATACATAGGTAAGTGCACAAAGTTGTGACACAATTAAGATGCCACTTTTGTTTTATACCAAAATTAAACATTTGGTGAGTGTCAAATTTGACACTCACCAAATGGCTTAGATGACCAAGCCTAATGCTTGTTCATAGCAAGCCAGTTTGGCAAGTGCTAAATTTGGCACTAGCCAAATGAAAATGCATCTTTCAAAATGCATTTTCTTTCTCTTTCTTGTTTTCTTTGTCTTTGTCTTTATCTTTTTCTATCAGTGAAACTATAAACACGAAATAAACATTTATATGTGGACATTTACTTTCTTATAATTTAAATTATATTTCATGTATATAGTTTCAGGATGTTTGAGAGTGGTTTCAAATCTCTTGGAGTTATAATGTGAATTCTAGTTTTTGGAAGATCTTATAATTTTTTAGACAAGTAGTCAAATCTCAATAATCAACATGTCAAATTTTAGTAATCAAGAGGTCAAATTTTAGTAATCAACAAGTTGTATCATCTTTCTCTCTCTATCTCACCTATTATTTATCCCTTATGCTCTAGACCTCTCTCTCTCACTATCTCCATCCCTTTATCTAACTCTCTCCCTTGAGCTCAAGAACTGCGTCTCTACCTATCCATCCTTCTCTCTCTACTCTTTATCTCCCTTCCTCCCACCCTCCCTCCTTCCCTCTCTACATCTCTCTATCTCCCATCTCCCTCTCTCTCTCCCTCCCTCCCTACCTCTCCCTCCATCTCCTTCTATCTCTACTTCTCTCTATATCCCTCCCTCTCTCTACATCTCTTTTTGTTTAATACTCTCTCACCCAGCTATCTCCCATCCTACTATCTCCCTCCGTCTCATCCCCTGGATGGCCTCTGCCTGCACTCTCATTTATGTCCCTGTCACTCGGGATCTGTGCCTGCGGCTCTGTCATCTGCGCAATTTCCTTCCTTCCACCCCTCATTTCATCTATCACATCTCCACCTCCTTCCCTTTCCTCCTATATCCCCTCTTTGTTTCCTCACCTCTCCATCTCTCTACCCACCTCTCCCTCTATAACTTCCTACAACTCTCTCTACCTACCTCTCTACTTGTATCTCCCATCTCCCTCTCTCTACCTACCTATCCCTCCATCACTTTCTACCACTCTCTCTTCTATCTCTATCTTTTTCTTTGTCTCTATCTCTACCTATATCTCTCTCTATCTCACCTATATCTCCCTCCCTCTCCCCTCCCCCCTCTAATCTATATCTCCCCTCTCCCTCTCTCTACCTACCTCTCTACCTACCTCTCCCTCCATCACTCCCTACCACTCTCTCTACTTCTCTCTATCTCACTTATCCCTCTCTCTCCCTCTCTAATTCTCTCTATCTCACTACTCTCTCTCTATCTATCTACTTCTATCTATTTCTATCTATCTCACCTCTCTCTCTACTTCTATCTATCTCACATACACCTCTTTACCTCTCCCCCCTCCCCTCTCTCTCTCTATCTTTCTCTCTTTCTCTCTCTTTGATGTGCACCAAGATATGATGCAAAAATGGGAGGAAGGCGGGGAGATTAATAGAGAGAGAGAGAGGGAAGGAGGGAGGGAGAGGTAGAGATGGACGATCCGGGCGACGGCGATCAGGATCAGACGATCGTTCGATCAAATCTTTGCGCAAATCAGGATCGATCATGCGATCGGCGATCCGGATCAGATCCGATCGCTGATGGATCAGACGCGTCGGCGCGGCGAATCCGGCAGATCGAACGCTGCCGATCAAATCAGGATCGAACTCAAAATCGATCCGGATCAGACGCCAGGATTCCGCGTCAAGGCGGGCATCCGGATCGTCATGGGATAAAAGGGATGAGCGATTGAAGAGGTCTAGACATTAAGGGATAAACAATGAGTGAGATATATATAGAGAGAAAGATGATCTACAATTTGTCGATTACTAATATTTGACCTCTTGATAACTAAAATTGAACATGCTGATTATTGAAATTTGACTAAGTCTGAAAAATTATAAGATATTCCAAAAACTAGAATTTTCATTATAACTCCAAGAGATCCAAAACTACTCTCAAACATCCTGAAACTATATTCATGAAATATAAATTAAAGTATAAGAAAGTAAATTTCCATAAATAAATTTTTATTTCATGTATATAGTTTCAATGAAAGAGAAAGACAAATAGAAAAGGAAAGAGAAAGAAAATGTATTCTAGAAAAAAGTAACATATTAGGGGGAGCACACTATACGCTATGTTAAATGTTTTTTTCAAAAATAGGACCACTTTGTGTGCTCTCCCTTTTTGAAACCCTTAATCTTCACCATTTTCAAAAACAATTAGTAGTTTAGAAAGTAGATTCAAAGCACAACTCTTGTTCTTGTTGTATTTTCAAAATTTTGAGTGTATCTATCTTTATTTTCTTGTCAAATATCAAACTTTGTTGATTTGAAAAAAAGTGGCATCTTAAGAACCCCTTTTTGTGTCATAACTTGGTGCACTTACCCACACCTAGATTAGATTTTGAAGATTCACAAAATATTTCAAAAATTCAAAAAGGGTCACATATAAAATAATTAATGAGAATCAAGTGAAGATATATGAATAAGCATAGGAGAGTAGAAAGGTGTAGCAAATAGAAGAAGACAATTTGGTCAGTAAAGGATAACGAATGTAGTAGAATCAACCCAAAAAGAAGGATGCATTACAAAAGGAAACTATGTAGCTTTTGTGGGACTAAGACTAGGGTTTCTTTCACCCTCTCACCCCCTCATGGTGGTGAATAATCTAAGCATGGTTGATATGGTGAACATTCAAATTTATAAGGAACACATGCATTTAAAGAGCTCATATCACAACCATAGATATTTTTGTAGAAAGTTGATTCCTCTGAAGAAGACTAATCTTTCCCCATTTTTTTATGTTGAGGTGTTTGGCTATACCCAATGAGTCAAATTCATATTTTTATATGATGGGTGACACTAAATATTCTATTCCCATATCTTCTCATATGCTAGCACATATGCTACTTTCATTCTTTCTAGGAGACAAGGTAGTGACTCTAAAGGCTAAACCCCTAGATTTTCATGTATTGGATAATTGTAATCAAGTTATATTAGATAAAATTTTCTACCATTACATCGCCCATATGAGTATTTTGTGTCATGGAATAAATCCACATGGAGTAAGCTCACAATGCCTATTATAGAGATTTTGGAACATGGTTGTTATCTTCTCTAGTTCATCTTGACTAATGATTGTAATTATGTGCAATAGAATGGCCTGTACTTATTTGGAAAGATTGGTATATTTTTCACCCCCTTAGTCAACCTCGTTTGACCTTACAACTACCACCATCACAAATGTTCTTATTTGTGTGTGTCAAAGTGACCTACCTTTGATCATAAGAGATCCTAAACAAATTGGAAACCTAATTGATCAAATGAATGGTCTCATGAAATTAGACATAAAATTGAAAATTTTAAAAAATAAATCAAAACCTTTGAGGTTTGCACCATGATCAATCTGTCCAAACCTATCATTCATTTAATCAAATGAGTTTAAAGTTCGAAGGCTTACCTCTCAGGTGCTTCTAAGGCAATCTAATCGCACAAAAGATTAAAAGATGCTCTTCTAAATTGGATATATTGGATTAAGTCAACAAAATAAATTAATTATGAAGATAAGATTTCATTCTTGGATGCTCTTACAATACCAAAACTTGGTTTTATCTTAGTTGACCCGGATTTATGGAAATGAAAACATAGAAGTCCTGTAATATCGTGTCAACTTGGATATTGGAGGAAAAATAAAATAAAAAATTGCATTTAATTATCCTGCAAATCCTGTGATAACCCGATATAAATTGTTCTAGATTTGTTCTTTTTCCAGAATCGCATGGGAATCTAAAAGCAGATGTCTTTTTATTTCCGAAATATGATATAGCTGATTTAAATAGTTTTAGTCCAGTTTTTTCATTAAATTCTGATCATCCCTGTGCTTGGCAAGCCCGCGGTATTTCATCTGACCATTCCTTAGAAGTTGTATCTCCTTTTTTTCATCCCTTTTGTACCAAAAATAATCCTTTCCTTTCTGCCATCCCTCATCCAGTGCCTTTGAGGCTATTTGAGATGCTTTTCTCTGTTATTGTCAACTTTGACGTTATCCTAGCTGAATAGGGTAGTTTGAAGTTTATGAATATGTTTTTATCAACATTTTAGATCATATTTTATGATATATTATTAGAATGAGGATAGTAAGAGAAGTGAATGATAAATCATTCACTTATCTTGTTACTTACATTCTGATAATGGATCGTTCACTTTTCTGACTATCCACATTTTGATGATAGACCATGAGACGCCATTCACCTCTCTTTCTATCTACATCATAATGTTGGGGTCATAGAATATGATCAAAAACGTTAATGCAAAAATACTCACATAATCAAATCCAAAAACATTAAGCTAATATTATGAACTGAAAAAAATTATCTCTTTAATATGAAAATACTTTCATCCTTTTCACACTCCTCATCTGAACATACTCTCATAATGGAAAGGATTCAATGGTACTGTTGCATCAATGAACTCTCATCTCTTCTTTAAGATATGTGCATCCAGATGCTCTTTTGGACTGAAGTGTAGATTTTGCTGTTACACTAAAATCAATAGGTGTGAGTGAACTTTCAAATCATTATCATTAGTTATATTCAAAGTGGCGATTAGTCCACAAGATTGAACGCGGATTGAAACTCTGATATCACAATTAGATTTCCCATCACACCAAAACTTACAAGTATCAGTGAACTATCAAATTGACATCATTATCTATACTTAGAATGATGATTAATCCACAAGAATCATCAATGTAACATACCATGCAACATACATTCTCCTTAAAAATCTCAAATTATTTCCGGGCATTTCCTTACATTAACTCTTTGGGTAGCCTGAGATGGTTTAATGAAAATATATGACTTAGGAGTTGTCCCTCTGTGCTTATTCCATCTTATCTAGTTTGTACAAATTAAGTAAACACAAAATGCAACAAGCTCGATAACAATCCAAATGCAATAAATGTGTAAAACATGAGCACGACTTCTTCAATTCTTCTTTCATAGAAGAAGCAAGAACGTTATTGTTGTTTTTACGATAATTAGTTTTCAATAATATCTACCAAGTCAGAAGATAAAGAAATAAGTGCACAGGAGGGAAAACAAACATAGAAAAACTGGGCAATGGTTATAAAAACGTTTGACACAGTGGTTGCAGATGAATAATGGGAACAACATACATTGTAACAATATATGATAACTCCACTTTTAAACGGATCTTTGTACGAGGTATTTACAATATTGGGATCTCACATAGCTCTCTACATGCGGAGTCATATTATAATATTCGGTAAATTCGAAGTTTAAGGAAATCTCAACTCTTTAAACATTGCGTTTAAAAATGGTATTAGATCTAATCTATAATGCCTTGACCAAAACTCTTCTCTCATCCTTTTTTCCTCTGATCATACTTTGTATACAATTAAAACTAATATTTAATGTCCATCTTTATGATTGTAATGTCTGATTTTTTTTTTCTATTTTAAACATAATCTATTTTAATATTCAAAGGTGAATTTTGGCCATACCATTTTTAGTGTGGGTGAGGCGTAAAATTGTTATTGGATGTTTGATCATTTAATTAGATGTTATTTAAGCATAAAGAAATTCACATACTTATACCAATTCCCATTTAATTTTCATCCATTTTGATATAATGTCTTAATATAAATATATGTATATAAATGACACACTTTTCTGTAAAGTTAGATTTAGGTCTAGATCATTTATTTTTATTCATTACAGATATTCTAGGATATTGGACCTTATTTCATCTATTTCTACATATTATCCCATACATTTCACATTTATTGTATTCCCTCATTTGTAAACTTTCATTCTCCACATTATAATTACTATTCCATTATTCTAGGTAAATCTTGTAAGTGTGGGATCGATCTTCACTTGTAAAATTGAATGCAAAAATTTGGAAATTCAAATTCAAGTTTTTTCATTCCCACCATAAGCTATCTTGGTACATGTTACGTGTGATTATTGCTATGTAGTGGTATTTAAGGACCTTTATTTGAACATTAATTAATCATCCCAAACATTTCCTAGAATTATCTTAGAATTATTCAACTTCTAGAGCATTCAAGGAGTGTTTCTAGAGAAACACTCCAATTGGTGCACTGAAAGAAACATCATTTACTTTTGAATTACCATCTAGGATATTTACATGTTTTTTATTGTCTATCGATATTTAACATGACTATAAATTTGGTCCCCTCAGGGCTTAGGCATAGGAGAACTTGCTTATAATGATATGGTGGGCTCCTTAAGGTATTTATAACTACACCAACCCTTGAAAACTAGCAAGGAGAGAATCAAGTGAGCAAAAGGGCATAAGTGTGGGATCACTAGGATTAAATTCATTCTTGTATAAGTGGCCCAAATCCATAGAATTGATCTAGAAATAGTCACAATTTTACACAAAATTCTAGGTGGCACAAAGATTAAGAATATCTATTTCCCCATATCAAAACACAAGAATATGCACTATATTAGATTTATTCATCCAAATAAGTATATTCATCCTTTGCATTTAATTTCTTAGTTTAGCATGTATTGTTCAGTTATCACTCAAATAGTTATCTTCCAATTAAACTAAGTTACTTTTTGCTAAGTTGTATGCATGACATTATTTTTATGATATCTTCCATTGAGGCGTACTTGTTTAAACCTTAATTTGGAAACCTAATATAAAAACAATGATATATATTTTAATTGTTGTGTTGTGACTCACTAGGAGGATTAACAATACTTCTTTCATGTGACTCATTTAGCTAAACAAGAGCTCACATTCACAAGGAAAGACTTAATTGAGGAAATACTCAAGACATGGCTACATAAGATCTTATATTTATCTAAGAATTTTAATGGAATTCCTATGGCATGAATATTTCAAATGGTCTTTGATATTTATTAGACCCTTCCAATTTTACCACATCCACCTATATACACCTAGAAATTTCTTGAGTATATCACACATTTGATTTCGCTTATTAACACTAGATTTCTAGCATAATTCACCTAATTCCTCTATTTTATTAAATAATGTTTAATTATTTAGTTAAATTCATTTTATTTTCCTATTAATTAAATAATTAAGGTTATTTGATTAATTCATCATAATTCATCATTTTCTCCCCTTTTGATTAAATAATGTCAATATTATTTAATTAAATATCATTAATCCTACTTGATTAAATAATTACTAATTATTTAATCAAAGTTCCTAATTCTTCCAACTTGCACAAAGAATATTCTACATGGAATATTCCCTTTTCAAATTTAAATTCTTCCCTCCAACTCAAAATATCTCCAACATAATTCTAAAATTATGGGATATTGTTGAATCTCTCAAGGATTATGAACCCTTGATCTAATCCTTAATCAATGTCTCATGGATTATCAACTACTTGATCAATTCTTGATCCATATCTTCATCTCTCATCCATTTTTATCCATTGATTAGCATTTTGAATCATGACCATTGATTCATATCTTAGAAATCTATAATTATCAAGCCATTTCATATCAAATGGGAGACACATCTTATGCAAAGTTACTCTCTTAAATTGATCATTCATTCTTGAGAAATTTGAGAGCCTTTTGTGTGAATCAACCTCACCAATCTTCATCAAGCTTTTGAAAATCAACATGGATTAGGAAAATTTGAGCAATCCACATCCATACCATCACTCAAATTACACTCAATCCACAATGGGATTGGAGGTTTGTTGGTTATTTGATTCAATTGTTTAGAATTTAAACTTCTTTGATGTTATTTGAATCATTTTGAATATGTTTACTAAATTTCATTGGAGTATTACTTTTAGTTGATCATTACTTGTTTAATTGACTCTATTTCATGTTATTTGATCAATTGAATTCATACATGTTTACATATTAGCATGCCCGATGGGACCTACGTCCTTATCTAACTAGTTTTGTTTGAGTGTTGTTAGAAATTATAGGTTCAAGAAGCAGATCAACACCTTTGCAAATGATAGGACTTGATGCTTTTGCAAAGCCCGATACCTTTGCAACTCAAAGGGTGACACCTTTGCATTACATTGACACCTTTGTTTTCTAACATTTTTTGTTCTACTATGAATGACAAAGCGACACATCTATAAATAGTGACACCTCTGCAAATTCTAGACGCCTTTGCAGAAGTGCATACTAATGCCTTTGTTCAATAGAGTGGAACTTTTTTCTGAAAGAGCAATGTCATTACACAGGTAGAGTGACACCTTTGCAGGTATAACAGTAAGCTTAATTTTTAGGGTTTATCTGATTTCAAATTGGTTTCTCATTTAACCTTAACACTTTAACATTTTTATATTTCTTGAGGCTAATTCCTTGCAGGAAACTTGGCTTGGAGTAGTTGGAACATAACTAGTGATTTTTTATCACTAGATCTTTAATCTAGGACACATTTTTCAATTTAGTGCACTAAACTTGGCTTGGAGTAGTTGGAACATAACTAGTGATTTTTTTTCACTAGATCTTTAATCTAGGACACATTTTTCAATTTAGTGCACTAAAATTAATTCATCTTTAATTTGGTGTAATAAAATGAATAACATAACTTACATCTTTCCTTTGGGTTTAAAAAGAGCAATACAACTTGCATGCTTTAGATTTGGTGCTTAAAATAAACCAAATATTTGATCTTTAGTGCATGCTTAAAATTAACATCAGTGCTTTGTATTTCATGATTGATGGGTTTTAGATGTGTATCCTCTCTCTTCACGCCTTATGCAAACTTGGGTGAAGAGAAACATCTTTTTGCATTTTTATTTCATTTTGGTTGAAGGAGTTGTCTATCTATCCTCTCACCTTATGCTATGTGTGATCTTGGGTGACAAGAACATAGCGTTGACATGAATCCTTCATTTTCTTCATAGGATGCCTACCTTGGGACACATCTTTATTGAGAACCAAAGGGATTGACCTCAAGCGACATTTTTCAGTACGTTATAAAAATTGGATGAGAGTGAAAGCTGTATTTTCATCCATGCATGTAGCGGACTAGAATTTCGCTAGTGGTCTAGGGTAAGTTAGGATCATGAGGAGATGTCTATGTAGCCGGTGGTGTTCACTGAGTTCCACCCACTAAGAACCAATTTATTTTAAAAGCCTATAAGACCTATCGAGCATACTCTATAGTGGTGCATCGTGGTGCTATCAACATGAGAAGTTACTCACCATGTTCAATCCTTGGTTGAGGTGATAAGGTGTCTTGTTAGGATCTAATCCTTTTAAGGCAAGGGGTGTTAAGGTGGTACATGACCTTATCATACCCTATTTACCCATTCCTTGGATACAAATTAACACGCAAGTGTGGTGAGCCTACTATATTTGGACAATCCTTGTAATACCACTAAATAGATTGCACTTCATGGTGTGTTTTAGTGTACATACCTTGTGACACTCTTTAGTGTGGCCTTGTGGAAGAAGGGCATTCGAAAAGAATTTGATCACCCAATCAAGTCTATTTACATGTTTCATACTATATTTTTGCAAAATTAAAACATCAAACAACCAGGTCAACTCACATTTTAAAGATCCTCTAATAGATCAATGCATTTATCTTGAAAGTGTAGAACTTTGGTGTAAACCAACTCTTCTATTTTTATCAAAATAGTGCTTTCATTTTCAGAACATCGATTCTTTTGCACATCGTAGCACGTTTGTTAGAGTAAACATAATTTTTCATAGTGACACTTATGTTTGGATAGTTGGACACTTCTGTCAAACATCCATGCCTTTGCAAATACTGATTCCTTTACAGAAAAATAGAGCAACACCTTTGTCAAAGCTAGAAAATAATAAACTTCAAAACACTTTTTGATTATGTATTTTGGTTCACAAACATTACATTAATATTCTATACATCATACTAAATATGAGAGTTAGTTTAGTCAGGACCTTTTGACTAAACTAATAGAAACCTACAAATAAATGAAAGTACAACAACAAGAATACTAAATATGCAAGTAATCAAACTAATGAAACAATAAATTATAGTTATAATTACTTCTAGATGAAAGAAATAAGTGAACTCACGGAAGGTCTAGTGCTATGAAGCGTCTTGGAAAGCTCCACATGAAAAACCTATACACACAAAAACAATAAAAAATTGTTGGGGCTGTTTCGAGGTTTGCCTTAGTCAAACCCCTATTTTGGCATTTCCACCTCCATGGATAGCCAAAGAGACAAAGAAAAAAAATAGATGATAGACAAGAAATAAGACACATAAGATATCAATATGCTACTTAAACAAATAGATAATTCCAATAAGAATGTCCATACCCTCCCTTCAAGGAGCTTGATAAATTGAAAGAGAGTGCAAAACTTGAGAGAGCTTGAGACAAAGATGTAGAAGTCATGAATGTGCAAGAATATTGAGCCAAACATGGTGTAGAAGAGCTTGAGAAATCAAGAACGCGAGAAGGATAATGAGAGATTGAGCTCGAATGAGTTGCAAGAATGAAGTTAGATTGAATGGAATGAGAGAGTGAATGAATGAGAGGGAAAAATGATAGTTTGAATGGGGAAATGCTTGCAAGATGGTCATTTTCAGGTGCATCTGTGATTGCAGAGGTTTTACACTTCACGAGTAGGTGAAAGTGTAATGTCCCAATGACCAAAAAATTGGGAATCTCTTCAAGACATTTGTACTATGTGCAAACGTCTACATGTCACAAAAGTGTCCCTGATAAAAATTCCTTCAACAACCGAAAGCATGGGGTCAAGGACAAAAATAAAGTTGAGAAAAAAGGGGGATTTGCATTATCATCATTATTAGGCTAAAGTGAAGGCTATGTAATGTGAAATTGCATTGGAGGTGTAATTTTATGATATTACATTTTCCCCCACTTTAGTGATCATTTGTATCTTAAACATGTGTGAGATAAAGTAGAAAGAGGTTGAAGAGAATATACCCAAGACAAAGAGGACATGGATCTCCAATCCAATATATGTTATGTAGAAGATTTGAGCTAGGACATGAAGAGGACATGATTCTTTGATCCTGCAATGCTGACTACAATCTCACCATAAACATGTTAGCTGCAAAAAAGCATGTCATGCCAAAAAAAGTGAAAAATATACATGATAAAATTTCATAGACATGACATGACATAATCTAATCAAATAAAAAGATGACATTAATAGGTATGGCTAGCAAGGCTAGAGACCATATGGAAAGTAGATAGGCATGTGGCTATTACAAACTATGCTACATGAGAGTCACAAAAAAGATAAGACAAGTCTAGTCAGGTTGCCCCCAATCTAGACAATGAGACATAAGACATCAAGACATATTTTTAAATCCTTTTGAAACATTTTGAAAATTAAGAAAATATGATAGAACCTCTTTAGAATGATGTATGCTACATAGAGGAGCACATGTCATTCTAAGGAGAAGAGAAAGACAAAGATATGTGACATGAGATACATAGCGAGATGTATTCGTGGAATGTTGTCATGTGAGGGACAACACATAGAATCTACAACATCATGAAAGAGAAAAGAAGAGATGAAGAAATCAAGATCATAGGGGGATCTTATTATTTGGGGTTAAAACTTCTCATAGACATAAATAAATAAATATATTATAATATGTATGAACTGTCATCATCCCCCATATAGATCAGAATGGGAAGAAGAGAACATGAAGACAAAATGAAAATAAAAATCAGGTCAACATGGAAGAAGTCTAAATGCCCCAACACTTTGCATCATTATCAACATAAAAAAGTAAAGTGTATGACACATAGAAGAATGATGATACTGTTGGCCTTGTCATTGCAGCAAAAGGTCAACATGTCAATGCCCGATACAAGCATCAATTAAGATCCATAGGAGGTAGTTAGACCATGTCACAAACCCAAGCATTGTGCTAGACAAGGAAGACCAAGGGACACACCATAGTGCAACAGATACAAATAGAACTGTATGATAGCTTTTCTCTCCTATATCTAAGCACCTACAAGGGTAGAAAGGGTCCTCTAGGAGAGAGCACAAACATAAATATACAAGCATGGGGGAACACAAACAAACACACAAAACTAATCTAAAGATGAAGAGGTGTTGCTCTAGTCTGACACCTCCAGCAAGTCATCCTGCTCCCAATCTAGATCATCATAAGGGGAGGGAAGATTAGATTTTTGGGGGGATAGCTAGAGTGGTACCAATTGACTCACCTACAACAAGAGATAAGGAAGAAGGCCCCTCAAGTTCTTCCTCATCGAGATTGTGTGAGACTAGAGTAATCAATCTAGAAAAGATCAATGAAAAAGTTGAAATTTTCTCCAATGAGTCGAACATGCACTTCTCAGGAGTGACATGATGCGACTGGATGGGAGAAGGACAGGAAACCTGAAATTCATTTCCAACCTCAAGAAGAGTGAAAATGACAAAATCAGGGGAGGGTAGTGATGTCTCCATCATGAGGACATCACAAGCCAAGGTGGAACAAGAATCAAAAGACAAAAAATACTATTTTTACCATTGCTCAAAGTGAGGTTACCCTCCAACTTATGTTTTAGAGGAGGAGGTGAGGTCCTCTTAGTGGAAGAAAAAGAAGGAGAAGAAGGGGAAGGAGCCACAAAAGACACCAGCATTGTAAAAGGAATTTCAATGGGTCACAAAAAGAAGGAAGAGCTAGAAGAGATGTGCTAAGAGGTGGCTCCATGGAGGGAATGATGACCACCTGCACCCTTTTGGGGTGAGGTTCATCAAGATCCACTAACGAAGTCAAGAGAAAAACATAAGTGATGGGAATCAAAGCCGAATGAAAGCATAGACAAGAGTAGAAACAAAAGGAATAGAAGTAGAAAGAGAAGGCTCATCTTCGGTCTTCTATGAAGCTTCATGCTCCTTAGCCAAGGTATCTTGATGGCGGTTACGCTCTCATGCAAGCTAGTTACGATGACTACGGGTATTAAAAGGTGCAACTTGAGAAGAGGTTGGGGTCTTCTGTTCTAGTGGAGGAGCAACCTCCATAGCTATTTCTGATGGAAGGATAGAATCTTGAGGAGGAACAAGAGGAGGCATAGAGATAGGAAGAGAGACAAACATCTTGATGGTGATACCCTTTCCTTTGTCTACCTTAGAGGAAAATGGAGGAACAAGGGAAGGCCTCGAAAGCTGAGATGCAAGAATTACTCCATGGGAATGCTTCCCCTTGCCATAAAGGGTGTGTTGGGGGATAGTTGGAAGAACTGGGAGCTGGAAGCCTTGAGGCTTCAACTTTGACAATGTGGGTTCCTTTCCCTTTCTTGTGCTAGGCACAGTAGAAGGAACAAAGGACACCACCAAAGGTTGGGAAGAAATAGAAGAAGATGTAGAAGAAGTAGGAGGAGAATGCCTAAGAGAAAGATTATGCTTGTCCTTACCCTTTAGAGGGGTAGAGGATGAAGTGCACTGTTGTACACACAAAGAGGCCTTCAAAGATATAGCTTGAGTAGAATGCAAAAAACCACTTTTAGGTACTAATCCCCTAGTCTTATACCTAAAATAATCCCTATATAATAGGTCTCCTCTAGGTGGTAGAGTTCCAACTAGGGTGGGCCAAAAGTGATCTGAGGAGAAGCCCCCACGTGACACTAGTGGTTTGTATCCAATATCCTGTATAGTGTACATAATACCCTCATGGGTAAACTTCAAGAATTTGTGCATACCTGAGGTAACCGAATTCATAGAGACTAGCCATGGTATTCCTAGTCTAACTCTGAAGAGTTCTGATTCGAGTATCACTACAAATGGGACTTCCAAGGTTTTATTTCCAACCAGGAACGACGGAGAAATAGAACCAATGGGTGGAATAGAAATTCCATCATGCATGTGGAGTGTGGTATGTAACTAGACTCATATTTCTCCTTATACAAGTCATTTATGAAAAGAGTCTCCTCCATGATAATATTGACCTAGATCATGGGATCAACCATAACGCTAGTTACAACATTATCATTAACATGAGCGAGGATATACAGTGGAGAGGGCTCTTTGTTTAAAGATAGGTCACATGGTGTAAATTTTATATCAAGAGTACTATCCACGTGACCTAGAGGAGGAACATGAGTAAATGAAACCATGTTCACATACTCAGATGAATTTAGATCAAAAGAAGAAGAAAGGGTGACAATATTGACAGAATGGGATGGAAAGGGATCTATTTAAATCTACAAATGGCTATTAGGCTTCACTAAAAATTTATTGGAGTTCTATTTTTTACCATCAAACTGGATGGTACCATTATTGATGTGGTCGTGTATCACATGATGAAGATGCATGCATCTCTTGGTATCATGACCCAAAACTCGATGATACTTGCAGGAATTTTGTTCAGTATACTCCTAGGGATATGGCTCAGAAAGTGGTCTAATCTCTAGGAGAGATATTACACCACATTTTAATAAATTTTTTAGGACATTTTTCTAAGATTCAGATAATTTAGTAAATATTTTATTCCAACTTGCTAAACTTTTATTGGTAGGAATAGAGACCATGTTCGCTACTGCTTTATTTTTCCTTGAATCTCCAGAGATAGACACATCTAACTAACCATCTAGATGGGAGGACAAGGAAGAATCCTTGTATTAGGAAACTATCTACTAGTACTCACGTAAAGTGGCACATAATTGGGTGAAAGAGGGATATTTCATTAGAAAAAAATTATTTGGAAGTTTTGACAGCAAGTTCCTAACAAACACTCATTGCACGTCAAAATCAAGTAGGGCATAGGAGATATGAGAACAAAGGGCTTGGTAATGGCCGATGAAATTAGTCACCTTCTCATGACACACCCTGCTTACATCGAACGAGACTGGTAAAAGAAAATTTTGGTCCCATATTATCTTGGAATTGTTGGAGGAATTCATTCACAAGCTTGTCAAAGGAAAAGATAAAATTAAATTAAGGAGAGAGAAATTTCATTCCAAGATAGTATCCTTGAGAGAACATGGGAATAGTTTTTCTAGTAGAGCATAATGATGGAAGAAATTGGTACGCATGGCATTAAAAGATGAGACATGCAATTGCAGGTGTCCTCTACCATTGTACTTTTTAAACTTAGGAATCTTCATCCCTTGAGGGATGGGGGTATTCAAGATGGAAAAATATAAGGGGCTAAGATGATAGTAAGGTTGGAACATAGGCTAAGAAGAAGAACTAGCCAAATTCGCCAACTGAGATTGCATTTGCCTCATGTTTTAGACAATAGAGTATTGAGGATGGGATCTATGGATTAAGTATGACTAGTTGAAGCACCAGTACCAAAGGTAGAGATGTTTTGAGTCCCGAATGTAAGAATCTAAAAACCCGGAGGAATCTGGTTTACTCTTGTCATGTTGGTGTTTTTATCCTATTCTAAGTATGCAAACTAACTAAGCTAGAATGCAAAGAAAAACACAAGATCACCTCAAATGATTAACCTAAGGAAGAAAACACAAAAGAAAGATAAAAAAGCTAGTGATTATACCTTTTGTGTGTTCATCCCCTTGGTTGGCCCTTGATGTGGTTGATCTGTGTGCTCCTTAGATGGATGTGAAATGAAGGGTGGATGCAAGATAATGAAGACTTGATGAAGTTATAATGGAAAATGCACTTGAACTTGGGTGCTAATGCAAGGAATAATGCTATAAAATGGCTTGATAATTTGGTAGCATAAGGGTGTAAAATAACTAAGTTATGCAAATGCATTAGAAGAGGGGGTATTTATAGAAGAATTTGAATTCTCTAGAGAATTCAACGGTCAAGATTGTGCCACCATGGCCAAGATGAAGGGCTATGGTGAGTTGAGGACTCATAAGCCCTCACATCTTTCCATGTGGCAGATGAAGTATCACAAGGACACATGAGGTGGAAGATGGCATGTGATGGAGGTACTTGCAAGTACCTTGACATGTGATTTGATGTGACCTCTCAATGATCACATGGGAAAGAGGAAAACTTTGGGAGAATAAAAGTGAATTTTAAATTCACAATGATTGGGAGATCTTAAGGATAAGACAAGGTTCCCAAAAGAGGTGAAATTACCTTGGATAAGACAAGGTTCTGCTTAAAAGGTAGTACCTACATCGGCCCGATGTGACAGGTCAAGATTCTAGAACTTGGACACATGTGAGTGATGTGACAAGTCAAAGGTTCTAAGAGCACACATGGGGAAGAGAAGATTCCTTGGAGGAATAAATGTGAATTAAAAATTTACATGGGGAAGAGAGAAGTCTTGGATGAATAAAAAGGAATTAAAAATTCCTTGGGGGATGGGGAGAGTTGACCAAGATGCTGATTGGATTAGCTAATTAGCAATTAGAAGACAATTAGGGGTTAATGAGGATTAGAAGCCAACTTGCAAAAATTGGAGGGCGTGACACATCTAATCAAGGATTAGGCATGTGCATCTCTAATGATGAGAGTGGAATTGATTAAGATTAAAGAAAGGATGCTTGACATGTGAGGGAATTAAATAAATGTCATATTTATTTAATTCATTTGATGAAAGGGGGATTAAAGAGTAAGGTATTTAATTGTTAACTAAATACCTTAGGGGTTAGAAGAACTAAGGGTATTAATTAGATAATAGCAATATTACCTAATTAACACGAATACGGGGATGTTTGGATGAAGAGGGATATATTTGGACCAATGTAAGTGTCCAAATTTGGATATCTACATATTTCCCCTCTTTGAGATGATGTTACGAAGTAGCATCATTTCAAAGAATATTAAAACATAGAACTCGAAAGAAGATGGTTAGATTGGAAAAGATGCCCCAGTCATTCAAAGGAGTGACTAGGAAGGAAAAATGATGGGAGTGACGATGAAGGTTAGGGATGAAGGATGCCCCCTTGAGAGGACATGCAGATTCAAGAGAACACGGTTCTGCTCTCAAAATGGATGAGGTGATGTGAGAGTATATGAGGAAGATGATGCAAAGGGAGGGAATGATAAGCGATAGGAGATGGATGAAGCACAAATGGATTTAAGGAAAGAAGGTGATGTTTCCCTAGTCAAGCTACAAGCCAAAATGGGTTGATGATGGATGGAGTGTTGTCAATGAGGGAAATGATATATCACAAGACAACACAAAAGGATAGGGAAGGATACAACTTGATGATGAGGATGAAAGTGTTGTTGATGAGGGAAGGATACATCCCAAAACAACACGAGGGTAGGGAAGGATACATCCTGATAAAAAGGGTTGTTGATGAGGGAAGGATACATCCTGAAACAACACCAAAGGATAGGGAAGGATACATCCCGATGATGATGAAAATGGTGGGATCAAGGCTTGTAACAAGGCTAGGGACAAGACCAAGGATGTGATTAGATGATTTGTGCTAGATTGAATGGATGAAAGGATAAAAACAATGGAGGATAAGATGATTAGAATAACCAATCTATATTATTCTAAGAACAGTGAAGAGATGATGATAAGACATTGGATGGATAGGGGAGGAAGATTGATGAAGGATGAATGGATGGGGGGGGAGTTTGACAGATGAGAGGATGGGGGATGAGAAGATGTGGAAGGATGAATAGATGTGGGGGGATGTTGATAGATGAGAGAATGGGGGATGGGGAGATGAAATGCAATCCTAATGCAATTTTCCATTTTCAAAGCACTGATTTTTTCTATAGCATAAGACACAAGATGTCAGGGTATGAAGAACCAAGTCCTATTCATGTCTAATGCATAAAAAAAACACAACAAACAAGAAGGCTATCCCAACACCCCAAAGTCACGAAGACCTTGGTCAGGCCAGGTATTGGGATAACCACAAGCACAAAGGATGCCCCAGCATAACACAATACCTTAGGGATCTTGGTGGGTACAATGTGGGACAACCAAGAAGATAACAACAAACAAAAGATCAAGATACACCCCTATGTTGACTAGTCAAAGCACACCATGATATGATGGATCAAGGCGACCATGACAAGTGATGATAGGGAGCTCAAATGATAAACAAAATCCAAAAGCATCAAAAGATCGCAATCAATTTCAAACGTCCTTTGCCATAGGATAAAGGGGATGGATGGGATTGATGAGGTATGTTAGGAAGGATGCATCTTGTTAAGACCAAAGATGGATACTAAACTAAAAGATCGATATGACGTAGGATATTTAAAAATGATTAGATTTTATGATACAAGTGGATCTCATTTGCTAAGAACCAGCTGGATAAGGGCATACCTAACAACACAACAAAAGAGAGAAAAGACATGAGACCGACACACCCTAAAGACCTAGGGGCTCGGGGGCCAACCAAAGATTAGCCTTGCCTACGTGAAAGCGCAAATCCCTCGTAGTTTGATAAAAGGACATGGAGAAAAGCAGAAAGAGGACAATGGTGACCTTGATGGATGACAGGATGGAAAAAAGGAGCCCTGGGGGTAGATCAAAAGATCGAACTTTCCTACGTGAAAGCATAGGGGCAATGTAGTTCAAAAAAAGATCAAAGAAAAGCGATGGATAAAGGGTGGTGAGATGACCAGGATAATTGGATAAAATGATAGGACCGATATGATGAGATAGGATGATGATGATCACACGAAGCTCAGGGATGGGATAGTTATCCAAATCAGAAAAAGATGAATTGGGATGATGATACCATGGTTAGATGAATGATGAGAAAGGATAGGATATTGAAGTACAAAGCGGGAGTGGCGATGAATCGTCGATTTGGTTTACGTAGGGGAGGAATACCGGGAGGACAATGAACATAAAGGATGGGATGGGGATAAAGAGATCATGAATAAAGTAGGATGGGGAATAAAGAGGATTGTTTGGATAGGTCAGGAAGATAAAGGATGGAGATGGAATCGATTAACGGAAGATAAGGATAAAGATAAAATGATTTCGTTCGGATAAATTAGAAAGTCGAGATCGGTTGGATGGATCGTCATAAGGATCTATGAATGGAAGATGAGGATGGTGAGATGGAAAGGATTGTTTGGATGAATGATGTCTCCAAGGACTTATGTCACAAAGGAAGAAGATGCCTTTCTCTAGATATGTCATCTATAATGAGGCATGAGGGATGGAAGATGGAAAGATGGGAAAATAAGGGAGTGATATGGATATGGATAGGATGCATGGATAAGGAATGGATATTAATGGTAGCATGATGGGTGGACAAGGAAGGTAGATGAATGTGAATAAGGATTAAGATAGCGTGAGGATGAGGGGAATGTATGAAAAGAGGTGTCCAAAGCATGTTTATATGTTGGCCCCTATCAATATCAAGATCACAAGGAGGATGGAAGGATTAGGATAAATGGGATATGGTAGATAAGATGTGGATGGTAGGGGGGCATGGAGGAGATGGTTGAAGGGGATGCAGTTTCCCCCAAGTGCGGAAGGAAACGGATGTAGTTGCCCCCAAGTGGAGAAGGAAACTCAATGGGGAATTTATGCATGACACCTATTTTCCAAGTTTTGATCATGGTACTTATCCAAGGTGCTTGTTTTTCCAAGTTTTCACCATTGGACGAATTATTTCTCTTTACTATTTATTTTTTTTTACTTTTTCTGATTTTTTTTTTACTTTTTTGAATTTTTTTGATTTTTTGGACTTTTGGATAGTATGCAAATGAAGATGGATAAGGATAGGGAGGTGGATAAGTGGATCTGGAAGACATGTGATAAGGAGATAGATGGAGGACTCAAGCATCAAGTTCTATACGAGGTATTAAGAGCCCATGTGCAAAATGACTATTGGATGTTGGTACAACAAATTATGCAAGAGAATGGATTAAGGGGGTTGGATGAGGGAGATATGTGGGATAATGGATGGGATGTTGGAAAGTGTATAGATGGAATGATGGGGAGGATGTATTATTGGGAGATTTTTTCAAGACCAACATTGGCACATATGGTGGTGTATGTGGAGAATGTCGGGATAATGGAGTAGATGGGATAGTGAATTTTGGGACATAAGGACCCAAAATAGATATAGGAGATGGTGGATGAGAATGATTAGCTTTTGTATTAGCAACTTTGGATGTTGTTACAAATTTTTCATTTGAAGGCATTGTATCTTTTTTCTTTGGGATCCACATGGTCTTGATTTTTGCTTTAGTGGGCCTTTGAGGCCTACGGATTTGATTTGGATTTTGAATTTTATTTTTCTTTGCTTCACCATGTCTTTTAGAGGGGACATGGGGAGATTTAGATTCATGTGGATGTTTAGATGTATGCATTTTTACTTTTGCATCCAAAGTTCTTTTAGTAGCAATGGGATGGGTATGATGAGATGGGTGGTGTGGAGGAAACATGAATGGAGTGATAGAGGTAGGATTTTGAGGATGATATGTGGATGGAGGATGTGTAGGTATGTGCCTTTGTTGATCCTGATTAGGGAACATGAGATTGGGATGTTGATGATGGCTGACATGGAGGGGTGATGGATGGACGAAAGGATGAATAGGATGAGATGGAGGAGGTGATTTTGGGTTATAAGGGTCCAAAATAGATGTAGTACCCGGAGGATGGTGATAGCGGGTGGAGGGACATAATGACCCAAAATGGATGGAGGAGATGAAGGATGGGAGATGGTGGATGGGGGGATATAAGGACCCAAAATGGATGGAATAGATGAAGGAGGAATATGGATGGTTATTTTGAGGTGATATGATGGAGGAGGGGGGATGGCAGCAAATGATTTGGTAGAGCGATGGGAAGAGCCTATATTTATTTTGGAAGAGGCTCGTTGAAGACATATAGAGGTTGTACCAACATCTTTAGATTGTGATTCTTGAGAGATACATCCAAGACCTTGTGTACATATTTTTTCTTTGACCTGGATGGGCTCTAAAATACCTTGCTCATGAAGGCCTAAACCTTTTCCTTGATAGTTCATTTTCTTGAGGATTCAATCCATGATAGCATTTTTGTTATTCTAGAAGAATGATGCGAGTCTATTATTAGGAAAAGGATGATGGGTGGTATATATGCTTTGTTTTTCTTCTGCAAGGAGACCACCATGGAAGAATGTGAGAGTACCAAGGGGATATAAAAGTGGTGAGGGAATAGTAGGTTTATGCAATGATGGAGGATCATGAGATGGAGATGATGGGATAGCAGCATCTAGATGGGTGGTATCAGGAGATGGATTAGGTGATATGATAGGATCTGGATTTGTGGTAGTAGGCGATAAGGGATCATGTGATGGAGTGATCAGATCTTGAGTATCAAGGGGATCATGGGATGGAATGGATGGGGGATTGTTATCTTGAGATGGACTAGATGGGATGATGGGATCTCGATGTGGAGAAGGGGATATGTTGGTATGATGTGGATTAGGCTCTTCACATGACTCATCTTGTGTGGGTGGCATGATGATGGAGTCTTGGAGGGACTCTTCAAGTGGGGAAGATGGAAGGATGGAGGATTCAAGGCATTCATGGGAATGGATTTCAGTAATACTAGGAGTGGGAGAACTAGATTAAATTTGTGTTTCTTCATTGTATTGGGTGGATCTAGGTGTAGGAGGAGTGGATTGAATTTGGTTATCTCCAATGGGCTCGACAGATTTTGGAGTAGGAGATGGGGACTCAATGGATTCGGTGGGTTTGATGATTTTAGGGGTTTGAGTGGTGCTAGGGGTGGTAACATCAATGTTAGGTGTGGTGCGGAAAAGGGTATCATCACTAGGGACCATAGATGATGGATTAGGATAGCATGGTTCCATGACTTCAAGATGTGGAGTGGGGAATGTCTTCTTTGTCATGAGTCCTTGGAGAACTTCTGGAGTGATAAATTTGCATGCTAGAGGTTTAGATGGCGAGGTAGGAGTGGATGAGGGATTATGGATGGGTGGAGGATTAGGACTATGGATTGGTGGGTTAGGATTAGATTGAGGAATGAGATTGGATGGAAGACTAGGAGTAGATGGAGGATTAGGATTGGATGGAGGGTTAAGGTAGGGATATTGGAATGATGAATTAGGAGAAGAGGATATGAATGGTGGATTAGGACAAAAGGACGTGGGTGGTACATTCAGACAAGAGGATGTGGGTGGTGTATTAGGGCAAGAGGATGTGGATGTTGGATCAGGATAGGTTGATGGGGGTGTAGGATTAAGATAAAAAGGTGTGGATGTAGAATTAGGATGGGAAGACTGATTAGGAGGATTGGGATAGGTAGATTGGTATGGAGGATTAATATAGAGGGCATATGTGGATGAAGGATTAAGGTAGGAAGATGTGGATGGGGTATTATAATAGGGTTTTTGGAATAATGAATTGGGATAAGAAGACATGGATGTTGGATAAGAAGATGATGTAAAGAGAGGATATGATGGAGGTGAGGAAGATAATGGATATCTGTTATCAAAGGTAGCATAAGGAGCATTATTAGATGTGGATGAAGACGTAATGAGATAGCTCGGAGGGGGATTAGATTTTGGAAAGCGGTTGGGGGAAAGCTTACTAGCAATGATAGCATCAAGGGGATCAATGTCATATGCCTCTTGATCAACAATACTCTCATTATCGTCGTCAACGTAATTAGGGTTTCCCTTGACTACTATTTTTGGTAGAATTGGTGGAGGATAAGGATTCATGATGTGGGATTAGATCAATATGGATATGGTATCAACAGATTTTGGATGTAGATGGACTAAAGCTCATATTAGGATTTCAAATTGAAGCTCAGATTGGGATTAGTGTAAGCTTAGATTTAGAAGATTGGATGATGTGAAGGGATTGATTCTTTCGATCGGATTTGATTACCAAAGGATGATTAGGACACTGAATCTACCTCGAGATGGAAGTAGATTGATTAGGTCTGAGATGATTGGATAAGGGTGTGGTTGAATTAGATCAGATAGGATCGACTGATGAAATGATTGATAAGATAAAATCATGGATCAGATAGGGTTATGAGAGGGATTCTAAATCCCATTCAAAGATTTCCCTAGGTGATTTAGGATGTTGATTGATTGGATCAAAGGATAGATGGATGATTTCGGCACCAAATCCACCTTGAGATTGAAAGTGGATTGATTGGGCTGACGATGATGATTAACTAACTCAGGACAGATGACAATCCTAAGCAGATGTTGATGATGATGATCAAAGTCAAACACCTAGGTCAATTTGGATAACCACTTCAAATGAAATTCAGAGGATTTGGATGGGGGACACGATGATAGATACATAACCTAGAGATGTTTGAGAATGATGTATCAATACGATTCAGATAATGAATGGGTTCGACAGAATGCAGATAGATTCGGATGTAAACCACGGGTGAACGGTGTATCAGAATAGGGAAACAAGGTATCAGAACGAGCAAAGAAACACTTAGAACAAAGAAATGGATGCTCAAAATGAGGAGACTAATGCTAGGAAGGGGAGAAAACTACTTAGAATGAGAAGATGGATGGTCGACCCCTTAGAAAAGGAAAACAAATGTTTAAAATAGGAAAATGGATGCTCGAAACAAGCAAATGAATGCTCGAAATGAGAGGATGAAGACCTAATTAAGGGGATGAATGCTCAAAAAAAGGGATGGATTTTTGAAATGATGGAATGAATGCTCGGAATGACCAAACGGTTGGTCGAAATAGGCGAACGAATGGTCAGAATGACTGAACGGAGGTTGAAAATAACTGTTTGGGGGTTAGGTTTTCCCTTCTGTAGGGAAGGTTCGCCCTTTTGCAAGGAAAGTTTACCAATTTGCAGGGGCAGGTTCGCCAATCTACAAGGGCAAGATCACTAATTTGTAGGGGCAGGTTCACCAATTTACAGGGCAAGATCGCCAATCTGCAAGGGTAGGTTCGCCAATCTGTAGGGGCAGGTTTTCCAATCTATAGGAGCAGGTTCACCAATATATAGGGGAAGGTTCACCAATTTGTAGGCGTAGGATTGCCAATCTGCAAGGGCAGGTTTGCCAATCTACAGGGAAAGTTTTCCAATCTATAGGGGTAGGTTCGCTAATCTACAGGGCAAGTTCTCCAATCTGCATGGGCAGGTTCCCCAATCTATAGGGGCAGGATCACCAATCTGTAGGGGCAGGCTCGCCAATCTGTAGGGAAAGTTCACCAATATGGAAGGGCAGGTTCGCCAATCTGCAGGGGCAGGTTCGCCAATCTACAGGGACAGGTTCTCCAATCTGTAGGGAAAGCTCTGTCTAGCAGTGAGGTTCACCAATTTACAACAGGGACGGAGGATCGCCCGATTCTGAGCGGGTTAAAACACAATGCTGGCAGAAGGTTTTTAATCTGTGAGGAAGTTTTCCAATGCGGGGGCGGGACTGTGATCTGAGGGGTAGTTTCGCTAATCTACAGGGCAAGTTCACTAATCTGTAGGGGCATGTTCGCCCTTCTGTAGGGTTCTGCAGGGCAGGTTCGCCCTTCTGCAGAAAACTAGAACTTGACTTGGATGAAAACGACTATGGAAAGGACTTAAAATATAACAAACAATAAGAAATAAGGCTGACTAGTCAAAAAATTTACTGGTTTTTCACAAGAAGACACTTCAAACAATACAATCCTATGATTAGTGTTAAGGGTATTGCCAACACAGTCCTTAATCTAGGATGCACAAGGCTTCTAGGGAGTCCTTGATATACTCTTGGTACTTGAGGCACAACCGTGAAGACCATCCTGTCACAAGCATGAGTTGGGAACCCCAGCGAGATACTGAAGGGCTTAGACCAACTCTTCACATCTATCTAGGTATCACCCTAGTTTCGACGCTCCGTCAAACACGATGTGACTGGATTGAGGTACAACTTTCACTCTCCCCCCTTTCTATACCTCGCCGGTATGCGTGGTTGGGATCATCCCTTGGCGTGATGAAATCCCCAAGCAGGTCCTGTTAGAAAGAAGGCACTAATCATTTTCAACTACTCATCAGGCTCATACGAAGTGCAAGGGGAAAGCGTGAAAAAAAAATTCCCCCTTGGGTGACACAAAAAGAGTTGCAAACAATAAATTTTACTCCCCCCTAGTTAAACTACGTTCCTAGATTAATCAACAAAAACAAGAAGGAAAACATTAAACAACTAAATAAATGGATTGCCCTGCAAGAAAATGTTATTTGTTTTGTCCTTCGTTCTTTGTCAATCAAGAAATAAGTTACATAAACATTAAAGAAAAACTCAGTTTTTGGGAAAGTTCACCCTTTTGCAACAAATAGTTAGAAAACATATTAACAAAAAACTCAGTTTTTAGGGCAGGTTCGCCCTTCTGCAGCAAACAGCTAGAAAACAAAATCTCAGAAAACTCAATTTTTGGGTAGGTTCGCCCTTCTGTAGGGTTTTGCAGGGCAGGTTCACCCTTCTGCAGGGCAGGTTCACCCCTCTACAACCTGAACCTACAAACAACTTAAACAACAAGAAACATAAAAGGATGGAACCCATTTGTGGGTCCCACCGGGCGTGCCAGAAATGTGAACCTAGTGTTTGTATCCTAATCTAAGTGTGCAAACTAACTAAACTAGAATGTAAAACAGAAAACAAAAGATCACCTCAAATGATTAGCCTAAGGAAGAAAACACAAAAGAAAGATAACAAACCTAGTGATTATACCTTTTGTGTGTCGATCCCCTTGGTTGGCCCTTGATGTGGTTGATCTATGTGCTCCTTGGATGGCTGTGAAATGAAGACTTGATGAAGTTATAATGGAAAATGCACTTGAACTTGGATGCTAATGAGAGGAATAATGCTATAAAATGGCTTGATAATTTGGTAGCATAAGGGTGTAAAATGACTAAATTATGCAAATGCATTAGAAGAGGGGGTATTTATAGAAGAATTTGAATTCTCTAGAGAATTCAACAGTCAAGATTGTGCCACCATGGCCAAGATGAAGGGCTATGGTGAGTTGAGGACTCACAAGCCCTCACATCTTGCCATGTGGCAGATGAAGTGTCATAGGGACACATGAGGTGGAAGATGACATGTGATCGAGGTACTTGCAAGTACCTTGACATGTGACTTGATGTGACCTCTCAATGATCACATGGGAAAGAGGAAAACTTTGGGAGAATAAAAGTGAATTTTAAATTCACAATGATTGGGAGATCTTAAGGATAAGACAAGGTTCCCAAAAAGAGAGGTGAGAAGTACCTTGGATAAGACAAGGTTCTTAAAAAGGTAGGTACTTACCCACATGTGACTAATGTGACCAGTCAAAGATTCTAGAAGACTTGGATACATGTGAGTGATGTGACAAATCAAAAGGTTCTAGAACTTGCATGGGGAAGAGAAGATTCCTTGGAGGAATAAATGTGAATTAAAAATTCACATGGGGAAGAGAGAAGTCTTGGATGAATAAAAAAGAATTAAAAATTTCTTAAAGGAATGGAGAGAGTTGACCAAGATGCTAATTGGATTAGCTAATTAGAAATTAGAAGACGATTAGGGGTTAATGAGGATTAGAAGCCAACTTGCAAAAGTTGGAGGATGTGACACATCCTAATCAAGGATTAGGCATGTGCACATCTCTAATGATGAAATTAGGAGATTGATTAAGATTAAGAAAAGGATGTGACATGTGAGGAATTAAATAAATGTCATATTTATTTAATTCATTTGATGAAAGGGGGATTAAAGAGTAAGGTATTTAATTGTTAACTAAATACCTTAGGGGTTAGAAGAACTAAGGGTATTAATTAGATAATAGGAATATTACCTAATTAACATGAATACGGGGATGTTTGGACGAAGAGAGATAAATTTGGACCAATGTAAGTGTCCAAATTTGGATGTCTACAACTCTAATCATAGGAATCTCCTCAAGCATGGTGTTGGTATTATTAGTAGTAGTATTGATGGAAGGACTTGTGTCAACCATGTGAAAAAACACTCCAAGCATCAGAACATTCAGCTGGTAACCAATGATTTCTAATTGGACATCTCGGGGATTACCCAAGACTAATGTGTAAGATGGGACATGGGTCTCCAAATTTTTTTTTATTCCTCGGAGAAGCTCCAAACCTCTTTGATTGGTAATTAATAAATTCTTCAGACCATTGACAAGAGGAGCTTCATGAGCATAATAATCTCCATTTACTAGAAACCCCGTGAGCTCTTCAATCCTTACTTCCAAAGAATGAATTTGTTCGATGAGAACCTTGAGAGAAACTTCTTCATCTAAGGAAGAGGAAGAGTTTGAAGGAGAGGTTGGAGGGATATTAGTTTCAGTTCCAAGATGAGGAGGGGAGAATCCAATACTTAGTCTTGTAGAGAACTCGCAAATTCTATACCTGGAAGGGGAGGACTAAACCTTCTAGACCCTATATCAATATTTTGATAGCTCCTTACTATTTGCATGAAGGTAGTAGATTGGGTTGTGAAGCTCATAAAATCATCACAATGTGCTACCTAATACATGTCTTGACAAGAGAGAAGAAAATTTTTGATACAAAGATAAAAGAAAAGAAAGGTTCACGTCAAATTCACCAAAATGTAGAGGATATTCACTACTCTTGTGTCTCTAGGACAAGTAAGATTCTGTAGGGAGGGAATTGTCCTAAACTACCTCGAAGGCTAAGCTCAAGTGACAAGAGGTGGCTAAGGGGTGTTTTTGTAATATTTTATGTTTTATGACTATTTTCGAGAAAAAGACTTTAGAAGTTGAAAGAGCAGGCCTCAGAGGTCTCGAAGAAAAAATGGCTAGCTCTCAGCTAGGGGATGTCAATGTGTCTTATGGATGTCCCTATAGTGTGTTGTGGTCTAGTATGGACTGAGAATAGAGCAATTCTACCGAAATGCACATGACCTACTAACAACATAGGAGTTGAAGTTTGACAGTTTGACT
Organism: Sequoia sempervirens; assembly: GCA_007258455.2. Taxonomy (NCBI): domain Eukaryota; kingdom Viridiplantae; phylum Streptophyta; class Pinopsida; order Cupressales; family Cupressaceae; genus Sequoia; species Sequoia sempervirens. The sequence goes on from VDFB02024305.1 coordinate 45,587, forward strand.
AAACTAACAAAATGTTAGAAATGAAAGAAAGTACACTAAGAAGAATACTAAATATGTAAGTAATCAAACTAATGAAGCAAAATAACAAGAGATGAAAGAAAGAAGCAAACTCACAAAAGGTCCGGCACTATGAAGCCTCTCGTAAAGCTCCACACAGACAACTTGCACACACAAAAACAATGAAAATTGTTGTGGTTGTTTCGGGGCTTGCCTTAGTCAAACCCTCGTTTGGTGTTTCCACCTCCATGGAAATCCAAAGAGACAAAGAGATGAGAAATAGATGATAGACAAGAAAGAAGACACGTGATATATCAATATGCTAGTAAAAAATATATGATAATACTAATAAGAAAGTGTTTACCCTCCATTCAATGAGCTTGAGAAGCCTAAAGAGAGTGCAACACTTGAGAGAGATTGAGACAAAGACGTAGAAGCCTTGAATGTGTAAGAAGCTTGAGCCAAAAATGGTGTTGAAGAAATTGAGAAAGCAAGAGTGCAATAAGGAGAATGAGATATTGAGAGAATGAGTTACCTAAGAATGAAGTTAGATTGAATGGAATGAGAGATTGAATGAATGAGAGGAAAGAATGATAGTTTGAATGGGGAAATGCATGTAAGAGGGTCATTTTCAAGTGCATATGTGACTACAGAGGAATTACACTTCGTGGGAAGGTGAAAGTGTAATGTCCCAATGGACATAGAATTGGGAATCTTTTCAAGACATTTGCGTGGCACACAAACATCTACGCACCACAGAAACATCCCCAACAAAAATTCCTTCAACGATCAAAAGTGATGGGATCAAGGATGAAAATCAAGGCAAGAAAAAAGGGGTATTTGCATTATCATCTGTATTAGGCTAAATTGAAGGTTATGTAATGTTAAATTGCATTGGGGGTGCAACTTTGTGACATTACATGGCCAATCACTCACACATGGTACAAGTCAATTCTAGCATTGGATACAAAATCCAACATAAATAAGGATGAGGATCCTAGAGGTGAGACAAATAGTATCATCAAAGTATATTTGTGGCTCTATAATATTGGGTACGCATATTAGTCACCCTATGAGGGTACCTAATTGATATCCAACCACTCTTGGAGGGTACCATTTCCTTGATGTATCATACTAAGACTTTAGAAGCACTATAGGTATGTTGTCAATTTAACATCTTTATTTATTTTATTTACCTAATGAAATTTAATGATCACTTAATTAATAATTCTTCCCTATTATAGCCTCAAAATCACTTTGAGATTCTCGAAATCATTGAGAACCATTCATTATCTACACCCTATAACTTAAATCCTAGGTTCCTCATGCCAAATCACTATTTGAGTGTGCTACAAAAATCAACGCAACAAAAGTGCAATAACAATTTTAGAAATAGTACAAAAAGATTATAAATTAAAAAAAAATGAGTCATATTTTCTTCCACTCTAATTCATTCATATGCATTCATAATTAAAAAAATTCTATTAGTTTTTCAATACAAAAGCCATAAAATTCTCAATTCCACCATGGATGAACCTTTAATTTTTTAACTTTACAATTAAGAAAAAAATTAAAAATCAAAAAATACCCTATTGATCCAAATATTGACATAATTATTATTTTCAAATAAAATTCAAATTTCTAGAATTATTTTTTAAAAATCCATAATAATGACTAAAAAATAAACATTTTTTAAAATTTAAATAACAATAAAAGCTTACTAGAAATGTAGCAATTAAACCTGCAATTTAAAGCCATATGCAACCACTAGAGACCTACAATTTGAAGTCATATGCAACCACTAAAGTGAGCATGACAAAGTGTAAGCAAATAATTTAAATTACTATTCAACTAAAATAAAACTCATTGTCAAAGTTTAAACCATACAAAGTTCAAGCACTCAAGGTTTTTGGAGGCACACAATCACTTTCAATCCACTCCTTACCAAAATGTAATCTTCTTCCATTTCTTTTCATTTTTTAAGAATGTTGAGAGAGTTTTTTAAATGAGAGTAAAAATAAGAAAGTTTTTTTTCCTTTTTCCTTTCTATTTATTTTCTATTTTCCCTCTTATGAGATGTCACATTTAATAGATAACTTGAAATTCTTAAAAAAAAAATCCATTTTTTAGTAAAATAAATAATCTAAATTACATGCTCAATATATAAAATGTTTCCCATCTTTCTTTAAATAAAAAAATACAATAAATCCAACTAGATTTCCCTTACTAAAGAAAATTATTTTAATTTGCAATATAACTAATTGAAATAAATCAAATATTTTCCTTAAATACTTTACTAGCAATTTTATTATTTTTCTTTTCTAAATTTTCAATTTCCAAATGCATAAAACATCATTAAAACACAATTATTTATCCATTGAAATTGAATCAAAATAGAAATGGGAAAATTAATAATCATGATTGCACTCAAGCATTTAATAATTTTTCATAGCACACAAATTCTTGAATACCCAACAATTTATATCTAGACTCAGACAAGGTAATAAGGACCCATCTTGCACTTGGATCGAGAGTGTGATAGAGGTTACCAAATACACAAACCCAAAGTGGCATTACTAATAAAACCATTGTTGGATAAATAACTCATAATTATACATTTAGGTGGGTAAAACACCTTATAACTACACACTAAAGTCACATGTCAAGAACACCTACAAAATACATAATAGTTGAAGCAATTCACAATCATCCAATAGGGTTTAATATCAAATACATCATATAATCATCACATCCATAATAACTCAATATCAATGTATAGCATCCAAACATGGAAATGTAATAATTGACAATCATATAGAATGTCAACACAATGGTAATAGCATCCATCTATGTAAACATATACATATCTACAAAGGTAAAATATAGGATATTGATGTCATTGTAATAATTACATCTATAATCCATATATATAAAGATGGCAATAAAATACATAAACAACACACAATGTAATACATCAAGTCCTCACAAGGATCTTACCACCAAGCAATACACCAACAACCAACATGTAAAGTACCACCATCTCTAATATGTGGGTAGTCTAATCACATGTCATACAAGCGTATAATGACTCATTTCACAAACATGTCAACCAATACATAATAAAAAACCACAATAATAATTTATAATGAAATGGTGAACATGAAGTTCCCATAATCACTCAATGCTACACACACAAGCAAATAAATGTGTGGGCATTACATAATGTGTCAAGGAGCTTCTCAATATCATTTTGCCTTATTTATATGCACTAAATAATAGTGACTAGTGATTCTTGATTGTTTGAGTATTTGTTTGATGAATCAATATAGGATGATTGAAGATGTATCTCTATAAAAGAAACATGTTTGGTCTATTTTATTTGTAAATGAATACGAAATTTTAGGTTTGGTTTAGCAAGTAAGGTGTGGTTAAAGTTGTGATGTGGTAGACTAGAGGTTAGGTTGTAGTTCCTTACAATATTAGGAGCGGCTCCCTATGCTAAGAAATTGTATGTTTTTATTGCAAATTAAAAGTAAATTATCTTATGGAATAATACTTGTAATAAATGATTGAATTGTATGTATTAATTAGAAAGAACTATTAGGAGCCTTAAAATGATAAATTATTTATAACTCATTTTATAAATTATTTGAGTTAGTTCATTCCAAACTAGGATAAATATAAACTCAAGACGGAAACATTTAATTAATACATTTATGTTTATCCTAGTTTGAAATGAATGATTTGTGTAGTAGATTAAATGAGTTTACCTTATCCTCAAATAAGATGGTTTTCTTCCTTAGAATATTAGATTCCTTGAATGTAGTCTATTGTATAATTAATGGATCTATTACTTGTTATAATGATTTAAATTTAGTGCATAACTTAGATGGTTTGTGACTATTATTTGAGTGACCTCTATAAGTATCTTTTTTAGTATGGAGTCTTTCATAGTATCACATAGAGGCTCTTAAACGTAAGTATGATAAATCTATGAAATATAATCTTTAGTGCAATATCATAAGTTTATCCTTTTAGTAACAAAATTAACTAGCATAATCTTGCAATTTATCTAGCTAGAGTTGTTAGATTCATCCTTTAAGATAGATATGTGCATAAGAAGTTTATCTATTATGGTTGTTCCCTATTCCTTAATACATATTGTTGTCTACTATCTTAGACTTAATTTAGAACTAGTGTAATGTTACTTTAAGAGGTTGTGTTAGTGGTAACCAAGTGTGGTTATCTCGAGCCTTGAATATTGTTTATTCACTTTTTAAAAAGCAATTATTTATCTTAAAATACAAATCCCTAATCAAACGATATTCAATGGGATATCAATCGCTTGATCAAATGCTCATGGATTGTTGTGCCCAGTAACCTGCTAGAATCCTAGATATGTGTAATAAATTAGTTTAACCAATCAATCAGTGATTAAACATTTAAAATATCAAACTAATTAATTGATCAAAACTCCATCATCCAATCAATATATTTAACCTATAATTCTTTTTAAAGATGGATTGTTCTTTGAAAATTTTGAAGTCTCCTATATAAAAGTCACATGATTTTATATTCGATAATCAATTATTAGATGTTATTTATAGTTAGAAACCCTAAGGTTATGGTCCTAAGGTGATAGGAAAACCATAATATGATGTTTCCTACATTTGTACCAAAGAAAATTAGTTTTACCTTAAGTGCATTTTGAAACAAGATCTCACCATTTATCTAGTAGAGTGGCATGTGATCTTTCTAAGTGTCATGTTTAATGGCATAAGGACTTAACAAGTGTCACCTTCTCACACTTATAATACCACAACCCTCATTGAAGTTGAGTTTTGCACCAAATGTGTGTTGATAGGTACTCAGATTAGATTTGATATCAAATTGCAAGGTGGTAATAAAGGAAGTGGGTCCATATTTTGGTATTTCATAACCTAGTTGTATCTATAAATTATTCAATTCAATGGATCTCATCCTAAACATAGATTTATTATAACCCTGTTACCTAATTTTCACCCTCAGGCTCAATCAGGCAAGGTATCTATGTTGCAGGTGTTCATAAGGGCCAAATGGGATATCTCCATTGAGGGTTAGTTCATGCATATGATGAAATTTCACAGGGAACTCAGTGAAGAAGCCTTCCTTGTTCAGGTTTGGCATGAAAATATTCTAAGGAGAGAGTCGCCAAGACCCCAGGAATGTCACAGCGAGTGGGTTTCACCTACAGGTCCCTATCGGCAAGACATCGATCATCGTCCTGGTGACAAAAGGATATTCATTTCGGCGGAAGTTCTTTTCTTCGAACGAAGTCTCGGCGAATGCATCGGGTCTCGCTGACAAAGAAAAGTAGGATCCCTTCGGTGTATGTGTGCGGGTTTCGGTAGGAGGTCTTACCAATCGGAAGAGGTCTCGCCAAAGTCAAGTGGTGTCGGCAAAGCAAGTGAGCTTCGCCAAAGGGTCTCGCCAAAGTCACAAGGTCTCCTCGACTCTAAGGCTCTCAGTGTAAGGTTTGAGTTCTACAAGATGTCTCGGCGACCCGGGA
>VDFB02024306.1:0-83306 GCA_007258455.2 Sequoia sempervirens
AACTATGGAAAGGAGCAACAAATAATGTTATTTATTATGATGAGTAAACAAAGTTTTGGATTGATCCATATTTAATGAGATGTCTATCAGTTTAGGATGTACCACGGTTAAAAGTGTCTTGGAAGAATCTTTTGTGATAGCATTGACATTGGATGAAGGTTTTTGTTTTGAGGGACAATAACCAAGATCATTAGACTTTATAGCATCACATCCTTTTCTAGGTTGCTTCAGAAGTCCAAAACATCTTCCAAAAGGGTTTGTCACTTTTGTTGGATTTGATGGTTTTTCAATTTCCTCAAAGTTTTTCTTGGATGTTGTTTTTGGCTTTAAGGTGGTTGAAGTGGATGTTTCTGACATTACCTTTTTTTCTCTTCCCTTTTTAGATTCTTTTGTTATGATCATGTATTCCCCCATGGATGTAGAAGTGAAACCAAAGGTTTTTGAAGCCTCTTCCAATAACTTGGTGGATTCTTCAATTTTCTTTTGTCTTTCTATATCGTTTTGCTTGGTACTGATCATAGAACATGCAACCTTTTTTATTTTGAGTAGAAGGTGACTTGTCATAAACTCCTAACATTTGCTTCAAGGCTTGATCCATATTAAGCAATTCAGGATGCTTCAAATTGAGGTTGATTTTTGGTTTGCACATGATAGTGGTGATGTTTTCTTGCACCATGATACCTTCTCTACTAAGGGAGTTTTGAGAACTACAAACTAGATGTTCATGACATTCAATGGTTGGTTCTTCACTATTGACTTCATCACAAGGGAATGATCCATGGTTGGATTTTCTTGATTTCCAATGATGGTGTTTCTTTATTCAATAATGTTTTCCTTGTGATTCTCATTAATGGGGTCTTATAACACCATAATATCTTCTTTACCAATAGGAGATATATTAGTAGAGGTGGAAATTTGATTATTGTCCATAATGCCATCCTTTTTCCCTAAGGTCTCATTCTCTTGTGCTATATTATCTATCATAGTAGGAGAGCTTTTAGGAAAGTGAAAAACAATAGGTTCATCACATTTCATGGTTAGATTTGATAAAGTAGCTTCATCGCTCATAGGAGAGGCATCACGAGAAGGATAACTAGGAGTTTCATGGTTACCGATGATTGAACTTTTTAGTTCAAATAGATCTTCCCAAATGGTAGGGGCATCAGAAAAGGGAGGAATAAGATTCTCATGAGTCTCAATAAGGATATCTTCTTCATGTCTAGAGAAGATATTAGGAGAAAAAAAGGTTTGATTGTCATGATTATCTACATTTACATCCCCATGTCCTATAATGTCTTCTTGAGTAGGAGAGGTAGGATTTTCATAGCTCTCAAATCGCAACATATCCTCCACACAAATGTGTTTTTCATGATCATTCACAATTGTATCCTTATTCACTAAACCATTTTCGCTAGTAGGGGAGGTGTTAGGAGATGAATGGAGACTAGGTAAAGTAGTGGTCATGATTTCAGTTTTGTGTGTCATAATGTCTTTGCAAGGGGGAGGATAAGGAAGACAAGCAATAATTTCATGATCTTCAATGATTTTGTCTTCTTTCAGCAAGATACCTGCATCACCAATGGGAGAGATATCCAGAGAAGAAAAATTATGATTATCATGATTATTGATGCTTGCATCCTTTTATGCCAAACTTTTAGTGGATGATCTTAGTGCTAGAGAAATTCCTTAAGGGATTCATCTAACATGCCTAAGTCATCACTACTAAAGGCCTTGGATGACATGCATTTTCTAAGTTTAAGCATTTTTTGAATTGTTTCTTTTGATGTTTTTTGTTTTTTGTTTTCATTTTCTAATAAATCATATCTAAATGAAATAAGAACTAATGCTAAAAATGAAAATTGCAAAAATATAATGCTATCCATAATTGCCATGAATGTAAATAATGCTATTTCTAATTATTTAAATATAATAGAAGCTATGCAAAATTAAAATGCAATGTAAAGACTTAGGATAAAATGTAATTTTTTAGATTTCAAACAAGGTAATTTACTAATTACACTATGCAATGATTTGAAAATGAAATGTTGCAAATTTGAAATTAAGCAATGCATGAAATGGACCAATTTAAGCTAGATTTAGTGAAATGAATGTAACAAAAACTCTACCAACTGAAAAATATAGTTAATGGTAGAAAACATAAGTGTAGAAACAAGGTTTTCAGTGTTGTAAAAGGTTGTCTCAGGGGTGTAAAGGGACTGATTCACCCAAGGTGGCAAATGAGCCCCAATACAGATTTTTTTTAGAATTTTCAGATTTTTTTGGTTTATTTTTATGTTTTATGTGCTATATGATGTAGACCTAATATGTAAAGGAAGAATTTCAGAAATTTTTAATGATTTGAGATGCAAAAAAGCAACCTATATGCCCTTTCACTAATGCAAAATTTTTGAAACCCTAGATGCCAATTAACTAATGCAAAAAAAAATGAAAAGTTAATGTGAGCTAGATCTAGGATGATGATGGAATACAAATCTGAATTATTATGTTCAAAAGTCATGTTCACCAAAAATGTGGATAATGGAAATGGAATGCACAACTTCCTTTATCCACACTAAAAGGGGAATGAAGGAAGAGGGATCTGATTTCACAATGCTCACACTCAAGAATAGATCTTTGAGATTCCAATGCAAAGGAGATTGAAATCTGTCAAAGTGGATTGTCCTCAAGGCTAGAATATTGATAAAGAAGTTCAACACTAATGCAAAACTAAGATGTTTGAAAACGCAGTGTGATATGCAAGAAGACCTAAAAAATGACTTAGAAATGCAAATAAAATAGAACCAGAAAGTAAAATAGAAAATGTGCACCTGGAAACTTGTAAAGACTAGAATGAAGACTAGAAATGCTATTTATTTTGAAATTTTGACCTGTTGGGACTCATTCGCCATTCTGGGTGAATCAGTTCCAGATTTGGAAAACTACACTGGAGCCTGTTTCAGCCAAATGGGTATCCGAATATTAAAAAATCTCTAAAAAATAGGTATAGTGGGGCTCATTCACCATTAATGGTGAATGATTCCACTTTAACTTTTCTGAAAACTAGAAAGTGGAATCTGTAGCTCTCAATCTTCTCTTTATGTACCTCTAGGTGTCTAGATTTAAAACCTTGATTTTTGACACTGAGTGACTTTTTGTGAATGTTTTGACCTTTCCAATAGGGAGATGACTTCAACAAGTTTGAAACCTATTGTTCAATGATCTCAAAGCCTTGAAAGCATCTATATCTGCAATCACACAAAGAGAAAGAAAATGTTGATTGTTAGGGAATAGGGGTTTGCCTTGGTCAAACCCCTTTTAGGTAATTAAACCAAAATGAAGAAATAAGATAATGGAGAATAAATATGAAGTAGTACAATTAGAAACTTTCCATGATGATAGATCTTGAGTTACTACAACAATGGATGAAGAATCTGCCCTTGAATGCCTTATAATTGATCTTGATTACTAGCTTGATGACCTTGTGAAGAATTAAAATCCTAAACCCTAGATTGCTTGACTTGAGATGGATAATGAATGAATGAAGTCATGATTAAAAGTTTTTTTATATAGGAAATCCACTCAAATGCTCGTTCATTTGATCCCCAAGGCCGACATTGGAGAAATTTAAACTTAAAACCCAAATTTTCTCACTCAAACCTTGAAAATGGACCAAATGGGACTCATTCGCCATATTGGGTGAATTGGTCCCACGTGGAAGGGACTCATTCACCCACAGTGGTGAATGGGTCCCACAGGGGCTATTTTTCTAGCTGGGATGTCGGGGGATGCATAAATTAAGTTCATATGTTGAGTTAGTCAGGTTTTTTATCAAAATAAACCTCAAGATACATAATATGGGGTCATAAGGGCCTATTAATGATGATATAAAGGGTAATTAGGGCTAGGTACACAAAGTTCAATGTGAAAGTGTGATTAAATACACTTTACAACATTAAAATGAGGTCCACATAGCCTAGAAATGCACAAGATCCATTGTGAATGTGTAAAAAAACATTACAACACTAGATGAAGGCCAAGTTTAATTTACAAGCCTTCTAGATTAATGTGAGAATTCCATTAAATACATTTTACAATATTGAATTAAGGGAAATTTAGGTCCATTAGACTTAAATTCTTAATAAAAGTATAGAAAAGTGTGAGTCATTTTCAACACTTTACAACACCTTTACAAGACATGTATTTTATTCAGTTTGCAAGGGCCCAAGACCTAACGTGAATGTGTTCTCCACTTTAAATCAAGGCAATATTAAGCAAAAATCACGAGGAGGACCCAAATGAGACAGAAAAAGTAGAAGGGTTACTTTTTTGGTGTCCACAATCACATTACACACATGCAATAAAACACATAACATGAAAAAGAAATAAAGACAAGACTAGTAAGACAAATGTGAGTCAACCTATATAGTAGGTCATCTGCAACATCCCAATCTTGCTCATCATATGTAGAAGGTAGACAACTAGCCAAAGGGACAACAACAAGTACATTACTAGGAGCATCAACAAGTTCAACACATGGTGAGTCACTCTTTTTAGGAGGATCATCACAGTTATTATCATCTAAGCTCATGGAAAAATAAAACAATAAATTCAATTCATTATGCACTTCATCAATTCTAGCAATCACATCATCATCATCCAAGTTAATCACAACAGGAGGTCAAATGATAATGTCTAAAGAAGGTACTAGTTCCTATTTTGTTTGCGATATAGGGTCTTTTTGTTGTGGTGAAGAGGGATAGTCATCATGAATTGCTTCACTTAAGTTTGGATGTTGATTTTGCTTATTGTTCTCTTCATTTAACCTTTGAGCAATAACACAATGTCTACTCCTTCACTTTATCATTTTTGTTTCTCTTGGTATAATTTTCAAGTTGCATTTGTGTAGGAGCGGGTCTATCAACCATAGGTTCCTTTTCATCCCTTAAAGGAGGAATGAAAGAAAACATGGGAGGCTATTCGACCACTTTATCTTTAGATTTGTAAGCTTCTTTTAACTTAGGAGGCATGATGGGATTGTTTTAGTTGTCTCTTGGTCATTTGTAGGAGATAGGCAAAGGATTTGTCTTGGGTTGGTCTTGGTTACTTGGAAGGTATTTAGGTTCAATCATGGTTTCATTGAGGATAGGAGGCTCAATCATGGGTTGAGGCATGTTTCAAAGGGATAATTTCACTATTCATTTCACCTAAAACTTTTGATAGGATTTGAAAAAGAAGTCCACACATGGTTTAATAGGTTCAATAGGCTCAAGCCAAAAGAAATCCAATGAAAAGTTCCCACAGGAAGACACAGGATTAAAGCCATTATGGTGCACAGTAAAGATCTCATTTTCAAAGGGAAACCTTAAAAATTTTTGCACAAATTACATAACGGCTTCCATGGAGCGTAGCCATGGATAACCAAGCTTCACATGGAATTGATCCGACATCAGGATGATGAAGAATGAGACATCTAATTTTTTCAGTTGAACTTTTAAAGGTAGGATGATCGAACCTATCATAGGGCAAGCAAAACCATTATGTGTTTTTATCCATGCTTTTGGTTTATCATATGTATCTTGATAGAGTTCATGCACAAGTAAGAATTCTTCAGTGATCACATTATCCCCATAGACGAAATCAATCAATATCCCATTAGTGGGCTTGTCATTGATTTGGTTGGCTATTTAAGGAGGACCATCAGGTGCCTTTCTGATTATATCTTGTGATGAGAAAGCAATGTCAAGATGTATTTTATTTTATCCCTTATGAGGTTGAATTTTGATCAATCTAACCATACTATCCATAGGAATTTGTTCATTAGTATCCATGTTGTCATCATCCGTGACAAAATTTATCACATCTTTCTTAGTTTCACTAGCTTTGACAAATGAAATATCATGATTTGGCATAGTGATGGTAAATATTTGTAGGTTTTGGTTGTGAGGGGCAATAGAATAATCGCCTCAATAATTGACACCATGAATTTGAATATGATTGGAATCAATGAGGTCTTGCACCATGTGTTTAATACACTTACAATGTTCTGTATCATGTCCATTTTGACAGTGAAAATAACAATAGAATTTGATCTAAATTTTGGATGTAATGGATTAGTAGGATAAGGAGTTTTAACGGGAGATAAGGTAATCAATTTCTTTGAGCTAGAAGATGTAACATGGTGTTATGGAGGGTACTGGGTAAGGGACTAAATTGTCTAGCTGGATCCCTAAATGTAAAAGGAATTTTCTTCTTTATAATAGCCACTTGGATATCAACATGTTGGGTTGGTTGAGGGGGATATAGTTAAAAAAATCCTTTATTTTGTTTCCTAAAAGTTTGGTAATTGTTTTGAGTTATGGAAACAAACTTTTCAGGATGGCTAGAGGTGGGTTTTGTTTCATGACTACTAACTAAGTTTTGATAATCAAGAAGGGCAGTACATAAGTGTATGAAGGAAGGAAATATCATCATGCCAAGCTTATCTTGCATCTTAGTTTGTATATTCTCAATGAAAATTTGTTGAAGGTGAGGATCGAGAATCTTTATGTTGATTTGGGAATAAAGCAACTCGTAGCATGAAATGAAGTTAGTAAATGTTTCATCATCCTTTTGCTTACATCTCATCAAATCAGCTAAGGTCATCTTCAGGGTCATGTGCACTTGGAAATGGTTGAGAAAGGCCTAAAAATGTTCAAAGAATGAACAAATTGAGTTAATCCATAATGAGTAAAATCATTCTAAAGCGGTATCTGTCAAGGACCCAGGGAAAATCTTAGCCAAGAGCTTATCTTCAAGGATGAAATCATTGCATAAGGTAGTATAAGCAGAAACATGGTTGGAAGGATCTCCTTTCCCTCCATATTTCTCAAGCCTAGGATTCTCTATACCTCGTGGTATTGGTGTTCTTAATATCTCCAAGGATAAGGGATTGCTTTTGACATAGTGTGAAGGTTGGCCATTTTGATTTTGGTTTATGGTGGAAATTTTCCATTGAAAGGATGATTTTTTTTGCAAAAGTTGGTTAAGGATGGCATCATTGGTTGTGTTTTGGGATGGAGGTGAATATGGTGGAGGTGTATATGTTTTTGAGGGGCAAGTGAATGGAATACTTATGGGAGGTAAAGTGGTAGGAGATATGACGTGAGATGCCACAAAGTTACAAGGATTGCTATTGGAAATACCCAAGGTAGGAATGGCATTGCTAGTAGGTTGCATTGTTGTGGTAACTTGAGGGTTGGTGTAAGTAGGAATAGAGGCAATGGTTGTAGGAGGAGGAATTTTGGTTCCTCCTTGAATTTGAGCATTGTTCGAGGTTTGAGCACAAATAGTCATTGAGGTAAGATGTTTGCCAAAAAATTGACCTACGTTACATGCAATCTCTATTCCTTTTTCACTTTCAATCATTTGTTGTATTTTATCTATGGAAGGAATAACGGTGTTGAAAATGTTTTTAGTACTCACTAGGTTTTATAGGTTTTCCAATTCTTCATGGATTTGGATTAGGTTTTCTTGAGGGACTCTAACAATCATTATTTCAACACTTGTCATAGTACTTGAAGGTAAAAATTTGTTAAGGGTCTGGTCCATACCTAGTGAACTAGTGTCAACACTATGAGTGGAAGAGCAAGATAACCCAAGATCCACGATGAGTATGTTATCACGGGATGACATGAGTCTCGAACTATGTCTCACTATAGTATTAGCAATAGGAAGACCAAATTGTAAAGCTCATGCAAAGGAAAATTAATGAATGCATGATAAATGTAATGAACACAAGATAAATCATATACTTTAATTCCAATTATTATGTTTACAAATGCACTTGAAATAAAACTAAATTAAGCTAGATCTAATGAAATGAATGAAATAGAAACTCAAAAAACTAAAGCAAAGATCTGACAACAACAAACAAAAGCACAAACATGAAGCTTTAAATGTTGTAAAATGCAGATTCAAACCTGATTCAAGACTAAATCACCGAGATGAGCGAATAAGTACAAATTAGGGTTTTTGGAAGGTTCAAATAATGAAAAAAAACAACACAAAATTTCCACAAATCTAGAAAAATAACTTGTACAGGGACTAAATCACCTAGGTGGGTGATTGATTCCTAGATTAGGGTTTTTAAATCAAATTCAACAAATTCTGAGTTGATGTGAAGGTTTCTAGGTTGTATGTTCAAATGATTGTTTGCAAGTATAGTTTTCCAATAAAATTGAATGATGTAAGATGCAAAATGCAACCTATATGAAATTTACACTAATGCAAGATTTAGAAGCCCACAAAGTTAATGCAAACTAGATCTAGGACCTACAATATTCTCCAAATCAAAAATTCAAGGGTCCAAAGGTCGGGTTCACCAAAATGAACCAAAGGAAATAGGGTTCCACCTTTTGGGAGATGGAACTAAGGGGACCTACTTCCAACTTTAGTTCATTAGGAAACCAAGATCCCTCAACCAAGTGACTCAATTGAAGGAAGGGTTTAGTGGGTGGTTTCTTATGGTGTGAGTAAATAGGGATTCACCATTAAATGAAGCTTCAAAGGAGAAATGCAAACTGTAATGCACTAGACCCTAGAAACTTGAAAGCATTAAACCAAATTAACAAGAAAAAATTACACATAACAAAAATTGGTAAACTTATGGAGTCCCAGCAAGGTTTGCAACTCTAAAATTCTACTTTTTGAACTGTATTGGGACTCATACACAAGGCTAGGTGATTTAGTCCTGCTACAGGAATCTGGGCAGAATCTGGAATCTTTCAGTGAACGTTCAAGATCTATAGAAAACTAGAAAAAGGGTTGTACTGAGACTCATACACCCAGAGGTGCAATTTAGTCCCAATATTGGGGTTTGACTAATATCTATGTAGCCTCTGGAGATATTTTTTAGCTTTCATCTTGTCCAATTCTTCAAGTCTAAAAGTCTAAATTATAGCCTGTAGGTGAGTTTCCGTGAAGATGACAACTTGAAATTTTTGACAACTTTTACAACTTTTTCTTCAAGGATCTTCAAGCTCCAATTCACCTGAATATGTAATTACACATCAAGAGGGAAAAATATTCATTTTTTGTTAGGGAATAGGGGGTTTCCTTGGTCAAACCCCATTTTGGTAATTAAACCTTCAAATGAAATGAAATAGCATGAAGGAATGATGAATGAACAAATATAACATTACAACTCACAAAACCCTTGAAATAAAGGTTGCAAACTTGTATGAAATGGCCAACATGAATTTGGATCTTGACTCTTTATCTTGATATGAGATAATGTCTTTGAATACTTGCTTGAGTCATGCAACCGACGTATCACAAATGTTAGCTAAAAAACACACACGATGCATGAAGACTTTGATATGATGCTTGAATCTTGAATGCTGCTCCAAATGCTTGATAATTTTCTCTTGAATTCTCTTGATCTCATAAATTTTCCTTAGGAATTCTCTCATCAATTTTCTAAATAAAATTATGTGAAATAACCTTGTATTTATACTTGTTTATGCCTAATTTCCTAAAATTATGACACTACAAGCCAACATCAAATCTAGAATAATAAAATCCCACCAAGAATTTGATTTAAAATAGGTCCAAGTTAAAGCGAGACTCATATGCTAGGTTGGGCATATGAGTCCTAATAGCTTAAAACTGGGACACAAACAATAATTTACAAATAATCTACCACTTTTTGATGATTAGAAAGAATAACTATCATTTACAAATAATTTTAAGCTCAATAGAGAACCTTGTCCTTAATGCTAATTGTAATTACAATTTGTAAGTATATTTTTTATTGCTTTATCTACGTATTTCCTTTGGATTCTTGTGATTTGATATTGTTTCAATTTATTTTCTATTCTAAATTTATTGAAAGCTAATTTCTTGATATAAGTTTAAAAAATTTGCATATATAGAAAATAAATTGATTGTATTTGGTAAATTTCTAATATAAAAAAGTTCTAAAATGATTTAAAAAGATAATGTAATTTTAATTGATTATATTATATCTTTGAGAAAAGTCATTTTTAGGAAAAGAGTGTAAAGGTCCAAATATTAAGAAAAGAAAACCAAAGTAAAATTAGTTTAGGCCTCATGCTTTCTAAAACATTAGTTTAAGAAATTTATAAAATCTCCTAGAACATGCTACATGCATAGGTACAAAATTGAGAGTAGAATCACAAAGTGAAGATTGAAAATTAGGGAATTTTAGAACTTATAGTTGTCAAAATGGATACAAGTATAAGGTTATATGATAATTTTAAAAAGAGAATATTCTCTCTCAAATTATAAACTTCCCTCAAATGTTGTCATCGATAATGCTATACTTTTTAGCATTTAAAGAATCAATGGAGAAAATTATTTTGAATATGGTATTACATTCTAATTTAATATTTAGCAAAATATATGGAAGATAATAGTACCATTTGATATAAATTTGTTACATGAGGTTAGCAAATTATAGATTTAGATTAATTTACCAACAAAGATTTAAAATTTATGTTACAAATTTCATGAATTACCTCATCTACAATTTTTTCAAGAGCGTTGGCTATTATAAATGTCATAGTTACTCTTTAACACATATTATCTATGCACTTACATCACTTAACTAATCTTTAACACTATAACATTTCAGCCATGTAATATAGATAAAGATGATGATTGAGGATGTAGTTATAGATAATATTATAATTAATCCAATGACCAACAATATATTGAAAGTCATAGTTTCCCTCCAGTAATTGTTTGATATGAACATTAATGGAATAATAAACATACTGTTTCCAAGAAATAATTAGTAGAGATGTATAACCTTTTAGATATGGGATATCACAAGAATGTTTTCTTATGAAAGGAGTGCATTAAGGAATAGGGAAAAATTATATTCTAGGAAATTCAATAGAACTTGAGGATTTTCAAGCATGAATAAATGGAGATTTCAAGGCTTATGATGCTTCCATATTTTTAAAGTGGGTAAAATATAAGATAAACTATCATGAGATTTTTAGCACCATTCCTACGAGTTTGTATGTGGTTTTCTCTTTACTAGTAGATTTATTATGAAGCAAGGATGTTATAGAAAATTTATAGTTGTGTAAGGAGAGTTGGTGAGAGAAAATGTCTTCAAGTGGCCTAATTTTCAAACGTGTCCACTTTTCATTTGGTTCATTTTTTATATTTTTTATCTTTATAAACATTCTAAAAATATTTATATTGAAGTGTTCACATGCAAAATATAAGTGTATCCAACATAAGTCATAATTTTTGAAAGTAGTGGTAATATTATTTAATTTAGCATACATTGTATCATATTCTATGTCAAAAGTGTAAGGAAGCACCCTATCATTAATGGTGAGGAGGTTCGATATATTCTTCACTTTTTATTGTGATGATGTCATTCCATGTTGTAAATGTAATCTTATTGCTAGTTGGTGTGTATTGACCTTATCCCACCATATACTTTGTGGTGTTGTCACATGCCTTGGTCATAATGTTGGTCAATTTTAATAATTTTGTGTGTGTGAGCATGGGGTTGTTGCATGTGGTTATCACAGTTAGAAAACAAAAAACTATTCATCTATGTGTTTTCCATTAGTTTCTTGATAGCATATTATATCAATTCACTAGCTGACTAATCAAGAATTGCTACTCTTTATGTGAATATTAAGGTTCTACTAAAACAAAAGAAAATACTTCTTGGAAGTTTGAAGATGTTTCCAAGGTGATAAATTTAAAAAATATTTAAGTTGGTTTCATTTGTGAATTTGAGAAATTATGTTTTATGTACTAAGACTTTGTTCTTTCTATGACTTCCAAATCTTATTTTCTTTGATACATCATGTGTTTTATGAAGTAGATAGGATTTATATTTTTCATATACCAAAAGTATTATTGATTTTTTTTAATATATGGTGGCTTAATGAACCCCATAACTTGCAAGTTTAGAATTAAAGTGTTTGAATTTTTTTTAACTCATATTTTAAGAAAGAGTTCAATGTTGAAAGTTGAGAAATGACTAAATTTCTTACAGAGAGGACAAAGTTTATTTATTTATTCTTCACATCAATGATTTTAGTTTCTTTCAACATAAAAATTAGCAAGAAGTGATATTGAATTAATTTTAAAGGTACACTTCCAGAAACTATAGGCATCTTTCTTGTTGTTGGTGAGTGAGGCATGGATCACTCTAAAACCTTGTGTATTACTAATTTCTTACACTTGAAGTTCCACTAGTCTTTTGAAGCCATGGAAACAATTAGGTCCACCTAATTTTGGTCATCGATTGATCTGTGTATGGCCAAATTTTTATCCCTTTGAACCCCTATGAATTGCATATTAATAAGGGTTGTCCTATTTATTTCATCTACCAATACAGAGTACTTTATAAACAACAAATATATTGTAAATTCCTCTCAATTGTTTCCTTCTTCACCCCCTTAGACTCTATTTGAACCAACTATTTTCTCTCTTTCCCTATTCTTTTTTTAAATAAAAAGGGGTAAAAACTTTATTGAAACTCAATAAATAGCATTACAAAGGAAGCAAGAGACCAAGGTCTCCAAGAAAAGCCAGAGCCACAGAATAGAAAGATAACAACCAAAACCATCAACCATCACCATTTCCCTCCCTATCCTCAACAAGAATTCTCTGAAGATCGAGATGGAGTGCCAGAGAAACCAACTCCCACTCCTCAATTCTCTAGCCCTTAGCATGCTTTGTAGCCCATTTCCCCAAGCAACTAGCAGCCCTATTCCACTCCCTTGGAATATGAACGAAAGTTACCATCTCCATTACAGAACTAACCTGCAAAATCTGTTGCACCACCCCAGTCAACTGCCAGCTAACATCTTCCACTTTCTGCTCAATAAGTAAATTGATCAAGACCTGGGAATCAGATTCACAAATAATCCTTCTCCATCCCAAAGCATGAGCTCTCTCAAATGCACAAATAATTGCCAACCCTTCCATAAGGTTGATGGTTTGAACCCCATCATAGATTGAAAAGAGGAAAACCACCGAACCCGAAGAATCCCTACCAATCCCCCCAATTCCAGCTAGCCCCGGATTTCCCCTGGAAGAACCATCAGTATTAATCTTAAGAACCCCAGTTGGGGGAAGCTGCCGCTTTCTAGACCTATGAACTTTCTGCTTCATTCACCTCCCACGCTTTACATAAGTCGAAGCCTAGGACAACCCTTGAATCCCCAATCTCTCCACCACCTCAGCATCCCTTTTCTCCAAAGGGAATTCCATCTCACACTTATCTTCCACCGTCTCCTGAACCATGCCCAATATTCTTTTCCAGATTTGTTGCACCAGCTTCTACTCTCCACGAAATATCCTTTGATTTCATTCCAACCAAATCTGCCACAACATGAAGATAGGCCCAACCGACCACACCTCCTGCAAAAAAGAAGCCATAGAAGGAGGCCTACCCAGCCCCTACCAGAACTCAATCAAGGAGGAAGCATGAACATAGGGACTTTTCCAAACCTCCCACCAGAAGTGCCAAAGTTGGAGGGAGAAAGGGAATCAAAAAAAAAAACGAGTGGAGTCCTCCGCATTAGCCCACACAAAACACAGAATGAAGGACCCTGGAAGCCTCTCTTCTGAATATTATCCCAGGTCAAACACTTATTCCAAGCCAACATCCAAACAAAACAATTACATTTTGGCCAAGAAGACTTGTCCCAGACTTTCTTCCACCAATGAATTTCTTCCCCATCCATCATGTGTGATAGTAACGCCCAATATCTAGAAGTAATAGTATATTCCCCTTTAGGACAGGGAGACCAGGAAAGCACATCATCATCTTGAAGAGAGCTACAACACCTACCTGATACGATACCTTGTAGCTCAGCACAATCTTCCAGAAAACCAACATCTGGCCACTCATCAGGAGACTTCCATCTGGCAACCTCCAGCAGACCACAAGAAGAAAAGGACTTAAAATCGCTCACCCGTGACCAAGCAACCTCAAGAAATCTCTGACAAAGGTTCAACAAGTGAGGGAACTAAGAAATGATGGGGTGAGATCCATCCCAAGAGTCGGACCAGAACTGAACCTCAGACCCCTTCTTACAAATCCAAAATAAACCTTCCTTAATAAGTGTGGCCCCTTTCTTTAGAGTGCTCCAAATCACTGATCCCCTCCCAACCAAGGGGTATCAAGGAATTTCAAACTGAGGGATCCTCAAAAAATACTTCTAAGAAAGGATCCTGGCCCAAATCTTATCATGCTCCTTACACCGTCACTAATACAACTTCGCAGCCAAAGCCACACCAGTCAAATCCAAATGCCTCAGACCCAAGCCACCATACTGCTTTGGGCTGCAAACAACCTCCCATCTAACTAGACTCCATTTGGAAGACTCCAAGCAACCAGCCCATAAAAATGACACGTCATAGAGTCTAAATCCTTAACAAAACCTAAAGGGGCGACTTGGAGCATGCATCTGTAAATGGGAAAAGCCTACACCACTAACTTGATTAGCTGAACACGGCCAGCAAAGGATAACCACCGATGAGTTGAGTGATTAACCCTTGCCCGAAATTTATCTAAAATACTCTGCCATGACTTCCTAGGCAATCTTCCCATCGAGATAGGGATACCAAGATAGGTCAAAGGAAGAGTCCCAATCTGAAACCTCAAAGCTTGGGCAATCCGTTGTTGAATGGGGCCCAGAGTATTGAAGAAGAAAATAGAAGACTTATCCTCATTGATCTGTTGACCTGAGGCAACCAGGTAAACATCCAACACCCTACATAAATTAGAAGCCTCCCGCATTGTAGCCATACCCATCAGAGCAGTATCATCCACAAACTGTAAGTGAGATTGCGGTGGCAAATTACCTCCCCACCACCAACCCTAAATGATACTAGACTCCACGTTCTGTCTAATCTAGTGCCCCAAACCTTTGGCTAGGAGAATAAACAAGTACAGAGAAAGAGGGTCCCCCTGGTGAAGCCCCCTAGAAGTACTGAATAGCTCAGAATGATTCCCATTAATAAGCACAGAGAAAGAGACTGACGTAACACAACTCATAACCCATTGAATCCACTCCTCCGCAAATCCAAAAGCACCAAGAACCTGCCAAAGGAAGGACCATCAAACTCTGTCATAGGCCTTAGCCATATCTAATTTGATAAACATCGCCTTTTCTTTGGAGCTGGCCATAGAATGAATGACTTCAGTGGCAATAACAATCCCATCCAAAATCTTCCTACCTGCTACAAAACCACTCTACTCTTCAGAAATCAACTCCTCAAGCCCCTTTTTCAACCTATCAGTAATCAACTTAGAGATGATTTTATAAGTTATGTTGCAAAGAGAAATGGGCCAAAATTGGCCTAACCTATCTGCTCTCTCACAGTTGGGAATAATAGCAAGAAATGTAGGGTTTAAGGCCCTTAGCATCTACTTGTTCTTTTGAGATTCTTGAACAACCGCCATGAGGTCAGATTTGATTATATCCCAAAACTCTTGGAAAAACTTGATTGGGAAGCCATTAGGACCAGGCGCCTTCCCCTTTTGCATTTGGAAAATAATCCCTTCAAGCTCTTCAAGTGAGATATCACTCATAAGATGTTGATTCAAATCCCTAGACACGAGATGAGGAATACAAGAAAGAACCTGAGCCTCCTCAGGAGACCCCCCTTGTGAGTCCTCCCTAAAGAGAGAAGAAAAATATTGCCTCACCTCATTTGAAATTTCAGGGAAGGAAGAAAGTATTTCTCCCCTATCATTCACAAGACCAGAGATAGAATTCCCATGTCTCCTGGCTTTCACCGAATTGAAGAAAAAAGTAGTATTTTTATCTCCTTGCAGCCACTCTATCCTAGCCTTCTGCTTCCAATACATTTCCTCCCTCAGCTCCCACTCCTCTAGAGTTCTCACAGCTTGAGCCTCGGCCTAAAGAAGCTCAATCGTAGTCCCATCCTCCCTTAACCTCCTTGTGATACTATCCAACTCTTCCTGAGCCAACACTTTTGCATGGAAGACGTTCCCAAAACACTAAGAGTTCCATCACTTAAGCTGATATTTAACATATTGTAGTATCTTGGAAAAAGTATACATTGTCATACCATAAGCAGGTCTACCATTCTTCCACCATTCTACAACATAATCCATCAGTGAAGGGTGTCACAACCACATGAGTTGAAACCTAAAAGAAGGCATACGTGGCACACGAGTTGAAACAATAGCAAGCTTGATAGGCCAGTGATCAGAGCCTCTCCAATCCAATATTTCAGAGTGGGAAGACCACATCCCACCAACCCAGTAATAGGACACCCAAAAGCGATCCAATCTTTCAGCAATACCATAATCCCCAACCCGACGATTGTTCCAAGTAAACTGACCATTGCTAGGCTTAATATCAACAAGATTTAAAGAATTGATGCTATCACGAAGCAACAAGGTCAAGGGCTCCAGCCTTCCATTACCACCCTGCTTCTCAGCCAGCTTGCAGATAGTGTTGAAATCTCTGGCCATAATCCAAGGATGGAAAGGAGCCATACTATGGAAAAACTTGCTATGAGACCACAAAGCTTGGTTGCCTTGAAAATCAGTAGGAGCATAAATATTAGAAAAAGGAATAACCTCCCCCATCTCAAAACTAGTAGCAATCATAGACATAGTGGATTTAGAAGACATCCACCAGAGAGGTCATATTTTCTATGGATTCCATAAACAAGCCACATCCCTAGAAGCTCCATGAGCACCAATACACTGACACTCCCCGCTCCTCCATAGCCTAGGTGCAAGACCAAACATACTCTCAATAGATAACTTAGTTTCCTGTAGAAAAAATACATCAGGACCTTGTTTTCGAACCAAATCATGAACCGCTTTTTGTCGAGGGCTGTTGTTCAAGCCCCTTACATTCCATGAAAGAACAATCATTTCAAGGGGCTTGAAAAATGAGAATCCAGAGTCTTTACCGACCCTGACTCCACCAAATTCTCGCCTATCAATTTGATCTTTTCCACATCCTTCTTTCTACCAGGTTTAGAAAATTTCTCTACTCCACCTTTCTTAATATCCTTTTGCAAGATGCCCAATTTTGGAGGCTTGGACTTCTTAGTCGAATGAAAACCCACATTCCCCCCAGGAAGAAAAGAGTCCTCCCCCACTGATGGAACAACAGCCAGAGAGACCAGAATCTTCAAAACCTCCGTCAGCTAAGCAGTATCCATGTGCATACCATAATCCCCCTGTGGTTCCATAGAAGAATCCAGAACAAGGTCTTCCTGAGCAAGCCCCTCAGTCCCCTGCTCCAAGTTTAACAAACCTGGGTTCACTTCCTGTTGACTAAGAACATCCAAGGCCTCAAATCTATTAAAAGTACCCTCATCTTGCCTTTCTTTGAAAGGTCTCTTTTTCCTCCTATTCCTATTTTGGGCCTTGACTGGAACAAAACCATCAGTACCAACCTCAACATCACATGCAATGCTCTTCCCCTTATCATCCCTAGGAAGGTTGCGAGAAGGTTGTGAAGGCTGGGACTCTACAGGATTATATCTTGGACACTTCCTCACCAAATGTCCATATTCATGACATAGCTGACAGCGGAAAGGAAGGGTCTCGTAGTCGAACTGCTGCACCCAAGAATAAGAACCCGCACACATATCTATTGCATCGGGTAGGGGCCTACTTAGGTCAATTTCAACACAAATGCGTGCAAAAGTCATTACCTTTTTACCCAAGGTTTGTGATGAAGTTCCAACTAGTTTTCCAAGTAGTGAGGCCAGCAGGTGCAACACATCCTCCCGACAACATTCCACCGGTAGCCAAGGTAGACGAACCCACACTGGTACGTGATTTGGAAGCTCCTCAACAGGGTTAAATCCTACATGCCAAGGCTTGATAAACAACCCCACCTTATTATGAAAATAAGGTCCTCCCTCAAATACCCTATTGCGATCAACAATGCAGTTAAACGTAACCATGAATTAATTGTTAGCCAACAACATTATCTCCATTTCTCCCTCTGGCTCCCAAGTTCTTTGGGCCCAAATCTCCAGAAACTGTAACAAAACCCTTATCCCTAAAAATTTGCAATATAAGGAATGATTTGAGTAATATTCAATATCTTCAGCAATCATCTCAGACGGAACTACAAATTTCGGTCTCTCCTTGCAACGCTCTAGACAACCATTAATCTAAGTTGTAATCCATGCACTAGAGGACAGCCCCGCACCATCAATCCTATAATCCGTTGCAAATAAACTGTTATTATATGTCGACATCCCTTGCTTTGGAGACTTCGAGCAAATTGTTGCTCGGAAATTCAAATCAGAAATAACCCTAGAAGCCTCACCCTTAGAAAAGGCCATCAAGCACTAGGCTGTTAAAAAAACCCCAAAAGGAAATGGGGGGACGAATCCCACTCCACACCCTCTGCTCGATCTTCGTAAAACCCACCACTAAAACCCTTCCAAACCTGCACCAAGCAGGGAGAGAAAAAAAAAACACCAGAAGGAACCAACCGCGAGCTCCTTCGTAACTCCTCACACAATGAAAGTCGCTCCAAACAAGCACAGGTCCAAACCCTGAGCTCACCCAAGCACACGTACATGCGGAATCCCGGCCCTAATCACACCAAAAGAACACAAAAACGTGGAGCCCTTGCCAGCCGACCCACACATCCAACCACACCCGGAAACATAGAAAACACCTGACCCAGACTGTGGAAGAACAAAGGAAAGAAATCACGAGCTAGGGCTCAGATGCCCTAGCTTGGCCCTCGCAGAAGAAGACACGAGCCATCATCTCAGAATATCTCCAGTAAGAGAGCAAGAAGATCTTCCTATTCTTTGAATCTTGTGTGAACACTTACTTTAATCCCCATCATATTTTTCCCATGAACAATAATCTAGGTTACTCCTATTAATTGAGTTCTCAATCCATCCATCTCAATTTATTTCTATGAATCCTTCTTAAGGACTATAACCTTAGTCTATTAATTTTAACAAAATTATCCTTAAATCAATGAATCTGCATCGTTTTTATTGCTTATTCCATCAACATATCATCCATTCCCTTAGATTGTTGAGTTTAATTTATTTTCCCCTATTATCATGTATATTTTTTTTTCCAATGTCATTATTTGAATCACGTCATGGTTATCAATCACTATACACATTTTTGCATTCTCACTCTCCAAAGATTTAGCGAAAAGTGATATCAATAATTTTAATTTCTTTCAAAATAAAAATTAGGAAGTGATATTGAATTAATTTTATTTTGTTTTTTCCTCATTTTTCTTAATATTTGGATCTTTGCACTCTTTTCCTAAAGAATGAATTTTTTCAACAATATAATATGATCAATTAAAATTACATACATTTTTATATCATTTTAGTATCTTTATAATAAGAAATTTTATTACATAAAAATAATTTATTTTCTATATGCAAATTGCTTAAACTATCAAGAAATTAGCTTTCAATAAATCTAAAATAGAAAATAAATTAAAAGAATCTCAAATCACAAGTATCCAAAGGAAATATGTTGATAAAACAATCAGAACATATAATTACATATTGTAGTTATAGTTAACATTAAGAACAAGGCTCTCTATTAAACTTAAAATTATTTGACAAATGATAGTTATTCTTTGTACTCATCAAAAAATGGTAGCTTTGAAAGAATAAATGTTTGCACACCCTAGTTTTAACAATAATTTAGACCTTACAAACAAGAAAAAATTAGAGACTCTTGTATTTATAGAATGATTATTATATTAATTATTATGATCATAGATATGTCAATTAGGATAATTGTTGCATACTATCACAACCTAGTTACCATTATATAAATTTAATTCATATAAAAAATGGTCATGGATAGGGCCATTGATGTTAGACATTCCCCTCTTTGACAAATGCAAATGATGCATCATCCTCTTTAGCAAACATTCGTGGGTCTTGAGAGAGAAAAAACAGTCAATTTGAGGTAAATGTTGCTTCTGTATATGCAAATGTGGAAGCATAGACCAGACACATGAATTATTTGACAAAATGTTTCAAAGAGATATCATCTCATGGAATAGGGGAGAGGCTCCAATAGTTTTGTGCCGTAACTTCACACTTCTAATTATTCTACGCGGAAATTTCAAATCACTTCCAATTTTTACAGCAGCTTACTTGGCAAGTCCCCTACTTATAACTAAGGTTTCATTGTCACATCATCAAATATGATGCCACATCAGCATGCTTTTTGTCAAGGTGTCCAGAAAGGCCTAAAAAAAAAGTGAGACTGGTCAATACTTGTGCATTCACAACATGTTTTATTGAGGGCTGATGTGGAATCACATGATTGGTTGCTTTTTAGATCAAAGGAATACATTTTGTTTAATTATGGGTAGTCATCATCAACACTAACAACTTTAAAGTCACAACTATTAGTCCAATATTGATAAAAATATTGGACATTATATAAACAACTACTATCACAACTACTGAACGACATAAATCCAAAATTCATGGCCTACGCCAACATCCCACTCGCATCCTGTACAATGGGAACGGAATCTACTGGCAATATGAGTTTCCTTCGTTCCCAGTTTTTTGCATTGACAATGTTATTATTATATTAATCATGTACGAAGTAGTTATTAGAATAACTAGTAACAGCAACAGTCAAGTTTATGAATGTTAAACTGTAAGACTCATTGAACTGCAGTTACGGTACACAAGAAACTACAGTTTTATGTCTAGGGTTTTGAAAGAGAAGATTTGTGCTGTTAAAGAGAAGATTTGTGGGATCACAGTGTACGGTGAGTTTAAGCATGCCACAGGTAACGACATAGAGGATACCGACAGTGGGAGTCCCCAAAAATCCAGGAAATCTTTTGATGATGTAAATATTAGATTAATCAACTAGGGAAAGGCACTAAATATAAAGAAGTGCCAGTTTAAGCATGTCACAGGTAACGAAAACGATTGCCTCACTGTTTAAATCAAGTACGTTAAAGTGACATTTGGAGAAACTTTCCATGCTAGGAAATTATGCTAATGGAGAAATTATCCACGCTAGGAAGTTATACTAAGCTGGAAAGCCTGTCACTTTGGAGATTTCGGCGATAAACATGTGAAGAATCAAATTTTGTGACAGGAGGCGAGTATAAAGAACCGAAAATGTTGCTTCGTATAATTCCTAATCTTCCAAGTTTCCAACCTTCGAGTTTTTAATCAATTAATTTTAGTTCCATAAAAAGAAGAACGTCCTGGACTCTAAGTGGGCTCGACAGGCCTGGAATTTGACTGCCAGTGTGACCTTTTTCAATTTTAGATAGTAAAATATATTAGTCCTACCAACGAGTCTCAGTTTGGTGTTTCCTATGTATGTGATTAAGAGAGACTTCTACAGAGCTTGCGAGATTAATGAGCTGTAACTGAAGCTTTTCTTTTCATTTTCCTTCAAATTGTGATTGGAGCAGCGAAGCAGTCTCATTCAATTGACATGACATTTGTTCCCTTGCTGCAAATTTGATATTTGGCAGTCAGTATGGAACTTCTGTAAATAGATATTAAACTTTTATTTGTAGTTAGAACTTCTACAATGGTGCGATGATATTCTCATCACTGCAAATTACCTAATTTGTTGGAATCTATTCTGACACTTGAGCCTAATGTGAATTTAGCTCTGGCATGTAAGTCTGCTTTTCTTGCAGCTCTTCCTGGTTGGTCGTATGTTTACTGTGACATGACTAGTCTCTGATTTCTGAAAAGTAACTATTGTAAATTAATAGCAGTTGCTGGTTTTGGTAAATTAATCGCACTCGTCCGTTTTGTAAATTTAAGTGTATATTAGATTAATTAGCCAGTAATTAGATAATTTGGTGCACTAGTATATCAAGCCAAAGGCCATGCCACGAAGGCATGTGATAGATTAGATAGCCCTCTATTGGATTATATGAATATTAATATCTGCACTCTTCTCTCTATTCTACAATGACAAAAAGTATGCTTATATCAATTCACAAGACCTTTTTTATAATAATTATATTTCACTTACTCAATAGCTCAAATGTTTCTTTTTCTAGGCAACTACATTTTGCCTATTTTATTAATTATATTTTATACTGGCTGCATTTTCACATTAGTAGTCTCTTAGTGTAATGTTATGTTCAATTCTTAGAAGATCTCATAGAAAAAATAAGAAAGATAAAGTGGAAACATTGAACCTCGAAGGTGGGAAAGTGTTAAAATTAGGTAGGAGACAACATAATTCAAGCGTAGTAGCAATAATTAATCTAACATGGCATTTGAATTCAACTTGTTATTTTCAAAATTCTTGTGCACCTCTAGTCATCAAAATAGTATTGGTGTGCACTAGCTATACCAATCCTGAAAGTTATTAAATATGTTCTCTTCTTATGTAATTAATGAAGGCAACCTGTACTTGAACCGATGCCAACAACTAATGAAACTATTCATCTTTAATCTCATCAATTAAGTTAATTATTTATGAGCACTATAGTCCCTAATATTTTGGTGCAATTATTTCATTTATTTAATCCTATCACCCATTCCCTCATTTAAAATTATCCTCTATTCTGCAATATTGATGAAAAAGAATTTACATTCTTCCCTTAAAAAATCTAAAATGTAGCTCAAAACTCAAGGATCTTTTATTACTCTTGTTACCTCCCTATACACTCATTGTGCTACTTCCTCAAGCTATTCTACACCACCACTTAAAGAACCTCAATGTTGTTGCTCTTGCTTGTCATCCTTTTTTCTATATTTTGCTCATTTTCATGTATGTGTGGTGCACATTTCAATCTTGTTTTGGCATGCACTCTATTTTGTTTATGCTTAGCTTTAACTAATTCCCTTAAAAATCTTGTTACTACCATCCTTAATTGCTTGAATTGTATGTATTTCCTTAGTAATTTTAGCTATACGTTGCTCATATAACTCATCATACATAGGTGGTTGTTATAATAATAGCCTCAAAATCCTAATCATATTTATAATTTATTATTTGAGGAGCATAGTGGGTGTCACCATATGTATGTCTAAGAAGATATCTCTTGTTGAAATGAATTTAACTATAGGGTAATCTATCATATTGAAATCCACAAACTAGACATCAGAATTTCTTTGCACTCAAAATATCTCTTGGTGACTTAATAAAGGCATCACACTACTCTATAATTATTTAGATTTCTTCAGTGGATTTATTTACATAATCTCTCTCCCATGTTTTTGAAAAGGAAAAAACAGGTTTTACAGGAACCCGAAACCACAGAGTATAAACAACAAAAGATAACAAAATGAGTCCAAACAAGCAGACGGCTGTCCCAAAAAGGAAACGACAGCACCAAGAGACAACAAGGTCCAAAAAAAGGACCGCCCAAAAAGCCAGAAACAAACACCACTGCACTACTCCAAGGTGTTCAACAACTCCTCAGCCTCCTTTTCAACATCCTTCATATCATGTAACCTCTACTTGAGGATTTGAGCCGTATGTGATGAAGTCGGGGTATTCCTCTTAGTGTTAGCCGGGGTACGAGTCGAAATCCCTTCACCAGTAGATCTGCCGCATCGTCTGTCCGCATCCAAATCCACGACCAGCGAACCCTTTTGATTTTTTTTGAGATTTTCCACCATAGCATTGATGATAATGGTGTTATGCCTGGCAATTTTGTGATTGTCCGCCACAGTGGCCCTAATATTTTGGCCTATCTTGGACATATTGCACTCGATACTAGTCAATCTCTCTCCCATGTTACTTTCTCTAGTTGTGCTTGGGCCTACATGCCTGAGAATTGACATGCATAAATGAAAATTACATTTATGAACTATTGGCCCCACACACAACCCATGTGATGTGAATAATATATTCGCCTACCTAATAATAACTCGATATAAGTGCTAAGTCAACCTATAGAACTTTATTTTCCTTTTATTCTATGCTTATTGATCATGGTCCAAGTATTTTTTTCTTTGATTCTTTTTAAAAAATAGTATTTTGATTGTTAAATTTTAGAATCACGCCTTTATAGTTGGAATGTCCCTTTTTGAATCCATGATCATTCTAATATTTTGTACTATAAAAACTAATGATCTCATGCTTATGTTTTTCTACATGAATTTCTTATATGCATCATTCTTGCACTAATTTTGGCTTTGGAGCTCATGATTATTCCATCCTTGGATGCACCAAGAATAGATAACTCCTAGTCACCCACAAAAT
Source organism: Sequoia sempervirens (assembly GCA_007258455.2). NCBI lineage: Eukaryota > Viridiplantae > Streptophyta > Pinopsida > Cupressales > Cupressaceae > Sequoia > Sequoia sempervirens. The sequence goes on from VDFB02024306.1 coordinate 24,209, forward strand.
TATGTAAATTTAGTATTATTAATAGTTTTCAAAAATATTTACAAAAGCATTTTGGATTCTTCTCTTTGAATATTGTTCTCATGAATTGGCATATGCATATAGTAGCTGGTCTAGGAATCAATCTTAGATAACTATATCAAAATATCAAAATCCTTAGAATATTTACAAATTTTCTAATCTTTTAAGGCTCATGGAACTTGTAGGCTCCATAACTCATCATTCACCAACTTCAAAGCAACACAATAAGTCACAAAATAGTATTTTTTGGTGCTCCCCTAATCTTATTATCCTACATTTATACCTTCCTAAGCTTTCAAGAGGAATTTCTAAAGTTAGGAGAGGAGAAAAAAATTATATAAGAGAAGAAGAATATAGAGTTGGGTCCTTGAGGGTGATCTTACCAACAAAAATAAACTAATTTTCCATCTTTGATACTCTTGTATTCTAGGTCTAGAGTTTCTCTTTTAGTTTCATTATAGAATATTTTCTTTATTACATATAATTTTAGAGTATTTTCTATTGGATTTAGCTAATCATTATTTTTCTCTTGGTTCATTGCACTTTACAATATAACCTTGATTTAGAATAATTATTTTATTTCATTAATTTTATTTCTTTTTGCATCTTGTATCAATTTGAGAATTAAAACACAAACGCCTTTTAGATCATTCAAGCAAGAAAACAAGAAAAAAAAATCAGCCAATTATTTTGTAGAATAATAATTAATAAATAATAAACAAAAAGAACACATAAAAAGTTTAGTGAGAAGTTGAGTAGGAAGGAAGAATTTTTTTTTTCTTAGAAATCAATCAATCTAATGCATTTCAAAATTTTCAGCAAGGAGGAGTACTCCAACTTATGGTCCATGTTTATACAAAGGTGGAAAGGATGGGCCAAGGTGTTTGTCAACCTATTAGTCTTTGAGGTTGATAGGAGTGAATTTGATGGTATTAAGCATGCCTTCTATTGGAAGTTTTTCATTGTTGATGTTGTTCGACAACATGAGCATGAGGTGCATGTATTATATGATCTAATGTTGTCATCGAGGTAAAAATTGTTATGATCATTTTAGAGTGGCTTGGAAGCATTATTGAAGACATTTGAATAAAAAAATTTGATCTAGAAAATATGGTTATGCAAGAATTTGGCTAAGTATTCCTTTTGATAGTGTTGTGGTTCAATGTATCAATTTTTGGGTCCACACTCCATCGCAAGTGGAGATACCATGAGCTGTGATTCTAACAGTACTTTTAAGATCATCAGGTGCACCTACATTCAAGATTTTTTGAATGTGAACAAGGGAAATGGAGTTACAACTTCTGTTATCCACACCTAAAAGGGGAATGAAGGAAGAGGAATATAATTTTGCAAAGTTCACACTCAAGAACAATTCTGTGAGATTCCAATGCAATAAAGTTTAAAATCTGTCAAAGGAGATTGTTGCTAAGGCTAGAAATCGATAAAGAAGATAAACTATGGATGCAAAACTAAGAAAATGCAAGATGTTTGAAAACATAATGTGATATGAAAAATGAACTAAAAATGCAAACAAACTATAACATAAATTAATGAAATCAATGAGGTGCACCTAGAAACTGGAAAGTGATGGAGAGGAGCTTTGGAATCCTGCAGAAATCATTATTGAAGTCTATTGGGACACTTACACCAAGCTGGGCAACTTAGTCTTGTTTCGGGGAAATTCTGCTAGAACATGTTTTAGACAAAAAAGTATCCAAAACTATAGAAACCACTTTTCAGTCCTAGTAGTGGGTCTAATATGCCACTGATGGTGAATTAGTCCACTTCCATATTTCAGGAAATTCAAAGGTGCAATCTGTAGCTCCCAGTCTGCACTTCAGCTCTTGACAGGTTTTTGGATCCAAAACTACAAAATGTTACCTGTAGGTGTTCTCCAAGCTTCTTTTAGGGTTTTTACCACTTTGAATGACTTTGATTAATTTCTGACAACTTTTCACACCTTTCTCTTTGACAAATCTGCACACAAGACCTGCAAAACACACGCAAAGAGGGGAAAATGTCTTAAGGGTTAGTGAATAGGGGTTTGCCTTGGTCAAACCCCAGTTTCGTAATTAAACCCTTGAAAATGAAATGAAATGAAAAGAGAATGATGAATGAACAATATGCAATGCTACAACTCACCAAACCCTTGAAGTAGAAATCTGAAGATATCCAAGTAATGGCTCCAAAGTGCTTGAATGCTCTTATAGACAAAATTCTTGACTACAAAATCACTTGATTGCTTGATTAGAAAATTAGGAGAATTTTGGAGATTAGGAGGATGAAAATGAGAGGAAAAACCCTATATTTATACATGATTATACAAAATTTTCCAAAAATACTACATCACAAGCTGACCTCAAGGCCTAGAGAATAATATCCTGCCAAAATTTGGAAATAATTTTGATTTTTGAGCCAAGTGGGACTAATTCGCCCCTAGTGGCGACTTGGTCCTACTTAGGAATTTTAAGTGGGTGTCAGGAATTAAGGTGTATTAAATGATGTTTAACAAGATTATTCTAAAAAATACACTTAAGTAGGGCCTGTAAGTGTATAATGGGGCCATTTAAACATAAGAAAGGGTCAAATTATTGATGGAAAGCCTAGAAAAGTGTGAAAGTTTGTTACAAAACTTTACAACACTTTGAAATAAGGCATGGTAAGTGATAAAAAGAGGTTGTTTAAGTGAAATATATTAAAAAGACCCTAGAAAAGTGTGAAAATGTGCTACAACACTTTACAACACTTAAGTAAGGTACCACTTAAGTTCTTTTAATTTGCTAGGGCCGAAGACCTAATGTGAATGTGTTGTCCACATTGTAACACTAAATAAAGGAACAACTAAGCCAAACTCACAAGGAGGATGTATAGTGAATCATATGTATTTATGAAGGTTATGTGTTTAGGTCTTATTTTGGACCAACCAAATAGGTTTGATGTTTTGTGGGGGACAAGCAAGTAACTTTATCTTATGTGGGATCTATATTAGGTCCATCCTGGCCTATCTTAATTTGAATTGAGTTTTGAATTATGGTGCGAGATATGGATAAAATGTTTTGAGGACGACATGTTTAGTTTTGTGTGTTGATTCTAATTAAGTCGACCTAATTGAAGTTACACTTGATATGGATATATATAGGAGATTAACTTCAGAGTTTTAGAGAGATGAGGATAATGAGGAAGATAATGATGGAGTGACAAAGAAAGAGCATATTGTATGCGAGCTTTGAGAGATATATGACATGTATGGTGATTCACCTACATGTATGTGATGCAAATACAATCAAAGTTGAGCAAATGGTGAGAAAAGTAGAGTATTGATTTAGATATATGTGAAGATTATCTTTGTACTTCATTGGGACTGTAATCGAGCATATGATAGATGCTATTATATCAATTCAAATAGGTTGTGTAGTCACGCCTTCTTTCTTCTTTCTCATTTTCTATGGGAAATGAGTTCACTTAGATAGTGAGTCCACCTAGCAATGAGCCTTTTTATAATATCTTATATCCAGATATAATATATTGTGAGCTAACCATCACTGTAGTTTTTCCTTTTTTGGGATTTCCATGTAAAAGTAGTGGTGTTCATGTGTCATGGGATTTTGTGGATGTCTTCATATTGTTATTCATCGTTGCAACAAATTTTATTTTATAATTAGATGGTTTTGATAGGTTGAAAATTGTCATTGCTTATGGTTTAGGATATAGAACAAAAATATTATTCACTCTCACTAAAGGAAACCCTAGAGATCTCAATTCAATTTAGAATGGGTGAAAGAGTGTTGCAAGTATGAGCTTGTCGGGTAGTGTTGTCATTAATGTTGTCATTGATGTCAACACTTTTTAGTATGTTGTAGATTGTACATGTATGGCTGAGATGCTGGTGAGATGTTGTGAGTACATGGAGCTATCTTTATGGTGTTGTAGATATGTTGGTATGATGAGTTTCCAAGTGATTTTGAGAAAATTAATGAAGAAAAGAAATTAGAGTAGTGGAAGTATTCAGATTGTGCTCTGGTATGTGCTCCACATTTCTCCTGTGGTGATCCTATGTCTGTGCAGTTCTGAAGATTTCATTATGGTGATCTGATGATGATATAGTCTGAGTTTCAGTTTCTGGTGAGATGGTACGTGAAAGTTGTGTCCTCCAGTTTTGTGGACTAGGAGAAATCATTTTGCTCTGCATTCCTCCACTATTTTGTTTCAGATTTTGCAGATCTGGTAGATGTCTTGTGAAGGTCTTTCCTATGCTCTAGAGAAGAAGTTTGGAGTTTTGTAATCCAAAAATCATGTTTGAGTATTTTTGTGTGTGTTTGCATAGCCCAGATTCACTGGTGAAACGAGTTCAGTGTTTGAAGCCTATTGTTTTTGCTACAGATGTATTTGGAAGATTCTAAGATGTATTCTCATGCATAATGAAGTGTGTTGTTTCATCCATATGTCATCTTCTTGTTGGGTAGCGTGTGCATCATTGATAATTTATGTTTTCATTAGGTTTGGTCAACCTAGTGTTTACACTTGATTCTAAGAATAAATTTTAATTGAGGAAGCGTGTAGAAGATTCAAGAATATAATTTTTATGTTTTTATTGGTCCACTCTTATTCCTTTCCACTGCGGAAATTTAGAGTTGCTGACCTAATTTGAATTTATGAAATGGTGTATTGTGGCCGACCTTCGTAAATGTTTCTAAGGTTGAGAATAGTATAAAAGGAAGGTGAGTTGTGAAGAATTGTATGATAGTATGATGCAAAGTGACAAAAGTGTTCCAAAAATCATAAGAGTAGAAAGTGTGTGCGAGTGAGTTGTCATAGCAGTTTTTCAGTGTGTTGAAGGTAGTGAACTGAAGGTTTCTATAATCTTATGAATGTGCTTTAATTGTTGTGGTGGATCTTTTTTTCTCTTTTGTATCTGTAGGCAGTGAGCCTCCCTATTCAACAATGAGTCCTTTGTAGGTAGTGAGCCTCTGTACTTGGATAGTGAGTCCTCTTTCAAGTAGTGATCCCTTGGTAGTGAGCCTTTGTATTCAATTTATAATCTTTATATTGTGAGTTAACCCTCTCCGTGGCTTTTCCCTTATTTGGTTTTCCATGTAAAATATTTTGTTCATTGTGTTGATTTACTTTCTATTATCTGTGTTCCATGCTCATATTTAATAACAGAATAGTGTGGTTGAAGATTTGATAAGTGATAAAGGTTTGAGTTTGAATTTGTGTGACAACTGATTCACCCCCCCTCTCAAGTGTCCTGCACCTATTTAACAATTCGTATTAGAGCTTGTGGTTCCTTGTTGTAGAGCTTAACCACTTAAGGAAGATCTGATGGCGCACAAGTTGTCGACCCCTATGTTTGATGGAACTTGCTACAAAGATTGGAAGGGATAAATGAGAGGATATATTATCACTCTTGGTTTCAAGACTTGGAAGGCTATTGAGAATAAGTATACACTTCCATCTGGTGGTGTTAATACTGTAGATGAGATCTCTACTTATCAAGAAAATGAGAGGGCGAAGTATGTTTTTGTAGTGGTTTATCTAAAAATGAGTGAATCAAGGTTAATTCGTTAGACACTACATATGATGTCTAGAAGAAGCTAGAAGACATGTATGAAGGGAATGTAAAAGTGAAATTGACAAAGAGACTGGCGGAAAAGCATAGATTTGTGAACCTGAAAATGGAAGATGGTGAAGAATTTACAAATTTCTTTCATAGGGTTGAACAAACTGCAAATGAGGTTAGAAATCAAGGAGGAAAGCTAGCAAATGAAGACATAATAGAGAAGATCTTGATCACCCTACCAGACTGCTACATTGATAAGATCTCGGTGATTGAAGAAATGTATGATGGGCTAAGAAGTGAACCTTGGAACACTTGTTCAGCACCCTGCAAGCATTTGAATTGAGAAAGTTTCAGAAAGATGACAAGATAGAAGAAAAGACAAAAATGGCATTTAAGCAAATGAAGATTGATGAGGAGCCAAATAGTGACGATGTTGATGAGTTGGAAGCTAAATTCACCAAGAAGTTGAAGAAAGGTACCGAAAAGTATAAAGGTATGTTTCCCTTTAAATGCTTTAGTTGTGGTAATATTGGTCATTATCCTTCATGATCTGTCCGAATGGGGCTACACATAAAAATACCAAGGATTATAAGGATAAGGATAGGAAGGATAAGAATTATAAGAAGTTGTACTATGTTAAGGAAGAAGCAGGTATTTCTGATGATGAATCTAAAAAATGAGGTTGATGATAGTGAATGCTTATTCATAGCTTGGAAAATAAATCTGTATCCACTAACCCTGGAAAGTGTGTAAGCAAAAGGGATCCGTAAGTTAAGAAGAATAGGATGGAAGGTACTCTAGATACCACATTCCATGCAAGACAGGATGAAGATTGTTGGGTAATTGAAAGTGGGTGTTCAAATCACATGACTAGAGATAAGAGTAAGTTCACTAAACTTGAAAAATATGATGGTGGTTTAGTCATGTTCGGTGATGATTCAGGAGCTAAGATCTATGGTAAAGGTTCAGTTAGTTTTGATGGAGTGAATAGCACTGATGATGTATATTGTGTGAAGGGTTTGAGGCATAATCTTTTGAGTGTTGGTCAGATGTGTAGCAATGACTCTAAGCTTTTGTTTCAGAACAATACCCATGTAATTAGGAAAGGATCCATAAATGGAGATATGACTACTACTAGAAGAAGAACTTGCGGAAACATCTATTAGTTGAAAGGAGTTGATGGTCATTGTCATGTATCTCATATCAATGAAAGTTTGTTATGACATCGGAGAATGGGACATGTGAAATTTGATAACCAGGTCATGATCAGTAAAAATGAAATAGTTTGAGGATTTCCTAGAATCACAAGACCTACAAACACTATCTATAGAAGTTGTCAACTGGGGAAGCAGACAAGATGTAGCTTTAAAGGAAAATAATATTCTTCTACTGGTATGCTATAGTTGGTACATACTCATCTATGTGGTCTGACTAAGATTGGAAGCCTAAATGGTGATAGATATTTCATGTTGCTTATTGGTGATTACACTTGAATGATATGGGTTGCTTTTCTTAGACAAAAGAATTAGGCCTTGGATAGGTTTAAGGTATTAAAAGCAAGAGTGGAAAATGAAGTAAATTTGAAAATCAAGTGTTTGAGATTTGATAGAGGTGGTGAATTCACTTCTGGTGAATTTGATACATTCTGTGAGAAGCATGGCATAAAAAGACAGTATTCTGCTCTGAGAACCCGACAATAGAATGGAGTAGTTGAAAGGAAAAACAAGACAATACATGAAGCTACTAGAACTATGATGAAAGAGTCTAATGTACCAGATGTATATTGAATGAAGCGATACATACTACTATTTATGTTCTTAATAGAGTTTAGATCAGAAACAACAGCACAAAGACACCTTTTGAGTTATGGACCAGTAAGATTCCTACTGTGAAATATTTTAAGGTATTTGGAAGCAAATGCTATGTTAAAAGAGATGATGAAAATATTGGAAAGTTTGATGCTAGATGTGATGAAAGAATATTTCTTGGATACTCTACCACTAGCAAGGCATACAAATTATTTAACAAAAGATTAAGGAAGATTATTGAAAGTGCTAATGTCAAGGTTGATGAAGACATACACAGACCTATTGAGATAAGTGAAGTTGAACCCGATGATTCTATTTGTGGGCATATACTTGAAGAAAATAAGGAGAAGGAAGAAGAAGAAGAAAAGGAAGAAGAACAACAAGGGGAAGAAGAAGAAGAAAATGAACTAAAATCTATTGCTAGGACTCCTAAATATGTACTGAAGAATCATATGAAAGATTAGATAATTGGAGACAAGAGTGAAGGCATAAAGACAAGAAGCAAAGTTGCAGCTAAGGTAAATTTATTTTTACTCTAAGAAATAGAGCCGAAATTTGTAAAGGAAGCATGTGAAGATGAAAGTTGGATGAGAGCTATGAATGAGGAATTACAATAGATAGAAAATAATCAGAGATGGGAAATAGTCCCTAGGCTTGTGAAAAAAATGTGATTGGCTCAAAATGGGTGTTCCGAAATAAGCTAAATGAAAATGGAGTAGTGAGGAATAAAGAAAGATTGGTATGCAAAGGATATTCACAAGTTGAAGGAATAGATTTTGAGGAAACATTTGCTCCTATGGCGAGAATGGAAGCTATCAATTGTTTTTTGGCATTTTCTGCACACAAGGACTTCAAAGTATATTAGATGGATATTCATTCAACTTTTCTGAATGGTGAGTTGGAGGAAGAAGTATACATGGAGCAACCTGAATGGTTTTAACTGTCTGACAAGTTGAACATGGTTTGTAAATTAAAGAAAGCATTGTATGGATTGAAGAAAGATCCTAGAGCTTGGTATGCAAGAATAGACAAATATCTGACAAAGCAATGACTCAACAAAGGTTTTGTTGACAACAACCTCTACTTCAAAGTGCAAGGTAATAAGATGTTGATTGTAGTTTTTTATGTTGATGATATCATTTTTGGAGGAAATGAAGGCATGTGTAAAAAGTTTGTTGAAGAAGTGCAGAAAAAATTTGAGATGTCTATGATTGGTGAATTGAATTTCTTCCTTGGTCTACAAGTGAATCAAACTGAAAAAGGGATATTCATTTCACAATCTAAGTATGTAAAAGAGTTGTTAAAAAAGTTTGGAATGGAGGATTCTAAATTGGTTTGTACTCCTATGGTAACTAGATGTAAACTGGGCAAGGATGATGAATCTACTAAGACTGATCAGAGCAAATACAGATCCATGATTGGTGGACTCTTGTATCTCACTACTACTAGACCAGATATTATGCATGCAATGTGTTTAGTTGCTAGATTCCAAGAAGATCCTAGAGAAGTACATCTTATGGCTATAAAAAGAATATTTAGATATCTTAAAGGCACACCGGATTATGGACTGTGGTATCCTAAGAGTAATGATTTCACCCTAAGTGCTCATACAAATGTTGATTGGGCCAAATGTATAGATGACTGAAAGAGTACCAGTGGTGATGCTTTCTTTCCTAGTAGAAGACTAGTTTCATGGCTAAGTAAAAAGAAAAATGCAGTTTCTTTATCCATTGCAGAGGTTGAATATATTGTTGTCGCATCCTGTTGTACACAAGTTCTATGGATGAAGAAAACTCTGAAAGACATTGGTGTGATATGTGATGAACCTATTCCTATTTTCTGTGATAATAAAAGTGCAATAACATTTCAAAGAACCTAGTTATGCATTCAATAATGAAGCACATATCTATCAGGTATCATTTTCTGATAGAGAAAGTGATGGAGAATGAGGTTAGATTGGAGTATGCAACTATAAAGGAAAAAATTGTAGACATATTTACTAAGGCCTTTCTGAAGGATACTTTTGAGCATCTTAGGGAGAGTTTTGGGGTCATTGTCCCTCCTAACTAAGTGCACATGAAGGTGCACCAGTCTAGTGAATTCTCAGATTCTTCATTTACCTAGACTAATTGATGGATCTACTCCATAGGGGGAGTAGAAAAGATTTTCATTATTGTAGTATGAGTGTACTCCTAAGGGGGAGTAATCAGAGCAGTTGTCCTTTTCCATTGATGTCAAAGGGGGAGAAAAGGTTATGTGATGCTATCAATGACAAAGGGGGAGATTGTTGCAAGTATGAGCTTGTCTAGTAGTGTTGTCATTAATGTTGTCATTGATGTCAACACTGTTCAGTATGTTGCAAATTGTACATGTATGGTTGAGATGCTGGTGAGATGTTGTGATTACATGGAGCTACCTTTATGGTGTTGCAGATATGTTGGTATGATGAGTTTCCAAGTGCTTTTGATAAAATTAATGAAGAAAATAAATTAGAGTGTTGGAAGTATTCAAATTGTGCTCTGGTATGTTCTCTACATTTCTCCTATGGTGATCCTATGTCTGTGCGGTTTTGAATATTTCATTATGGTGATCTAATGATGATATAGTCTGAGTTTCAGTTTCTGGTGAGATGGTACGTGAAAGTTCTGTCCTCTAGTTTGTGTGTTCCATTGGTAGAGTAAGTGTTCTATGGACTGGGAGAAATCTTTTTGTTGTGCATTCCTCCACTGTTTTGTTTCAGATCGTATGGATTTGGTATATATCTTGTGAAGTTCTTTCCTATGCTCTAGCAAAGAGGTTTGGAGTTTTGTAATCCATAAATCATGTTTCAGTATTTATGTATGTGTTTGCATAGCTCGAATTGACTAGTGAAAGGAGTTCAGTGTTTGAAGTCTATTGTTTTTGTTACAGATGTATCTAGAAGATTTTGAGATTATTATCATGCATAATGAAGCGTGTTGCATCGTCTACATGTCATCTTCTTGTTGGGTAGCATGTGCATCATTGATAATTTGTGTTTTCATTAGGTTTGGTTGACCTAGTGTTTACACTTCATTCTAAGAATAAAATTTAATTGAGGAAGCGTGTAGAAGATTCAAGAATATTATTTTTATGTTTTTATTGGTCCACTCTTATTCCTTTCCACCATGGGAATTTAGAGCATTTGACCTAGTTTGAATTTATGAAATGGTGTATTATGGTTGAACTTGGTAAATGTTTCCAAGGTTGAGAATAGTATGATAGTATGATGCAAAGTGACAAAAGTGTGCCACAAATCATAAAATAAGAAAGTGTGTGTGAGTGAGTTGTGATAGCATTTTTTCAGTGTGCTAAAGGTAGTGAACTGAAGGTTTTTGTAATCTTGTGAACGTGCTTTAATTGTTGTGGTGGATCTTTTGTTCTCTTTTGTATCTGTAGTTAGTGAGCCTCCCTATTGGACAATGAGTCCTTTGTAGGTAGTGAGTCCTCTTTTGGGCAATGAGCCCTTGGAAGTGAGCCTTTGTATTTAGTTTATAATCTTAATATTGTGAGTTAACCCTCATTGTGGTTTTTCCCTTATTGGTTTTTCCACGTAAAAATCTGGTGTTCATTGTGTGGATTTACTTTCTATTATTTATGTTTCATGCTCATATTTAATAACAAAATAGTGTGGTTGAAGATTTGATAAGTGATAAAGTTTTGAGTTTGAATTTGTGTGACAATTGATTCACCCCCCATCTCAGTTGTATTGTGCTTGTTTAATAAAGAGATATTGCAATAGGGTGTCCTAGGGTCTGATTATAGATTAAAGAGGGGCTCACCACCAAGCTAGGGCTTGGAAAGACTAATGAAATGCAAAACCTAATGTTTAAACATAGTGCAATGCAAAACTTCACTAAATGACCTAAAAATGCATGTAAATAAGAATAAAAAGTTGGGAGATCAGAGGTGTGCACCTGGAAATCTGTAGAGGCTTGAATGAAGTCCTGAAATGCTAAAAACACTAATTTAATATTGATTGGGACTCATATGCCAGATTGGGTGATTTATTCCTAGACTTGATTTCCGAGTCTGAATGTCTAATTTGCAACCTCTAGATGTCTTTTAAAGATCTCCAATGCAAGGTGACAACTTTAAATACTTTGACAACTTTCTCCAAACTTTCTCTTCAATATGTCTTCAACCTAGATCTACAAATTACCTACTAAAGAGAGGGGAAAAATGTTGTTTTTTTTAGTAGAAAGGGGTTTTCCTTGGTCAAACTCTGTTTTGGTAATCAAACCTTGTAATGAAATGAAATGAAATGAAGGAATGATGAATGAACGGCATGCAATGTTACAACTCAACAAACCCTAGTAATAAAGTGTTGCAAACATGTATGAAGTGGCTCCAATGGATGTAGATCTTGACTCTTGCTTGAATGTGATAGATCTTGACTTGACTGCTAGCTTGAATCATGAAACCCTACATCACAATTGTTAGCTCAAAAACAAACATGATGCAGGACGACATTGACATGATGCTTGATACTTGATTATGCACCAAAACACTTGATAATCAGCTCTCAAATTCTCTTGTAAACACTTGAATACTCTTGTAAACTCAAATTTTCTATAAGGATCACTTGATTGCTTGTTAGGATGAAAATGAGTGAAATAACCTTGTATTTATACTTGTTTATGCCAAATTTCCTAAAATTACAACACTACAAGCCAACATTAGATCTAGGAGAATAAAATATTGCCAAGAATTTGAATTAAATTTGATTTTGGGACACATGGGACTCATATTCCAAAAGTCACGTATGAGTCCCTTTAGGCATTAATTATGGGACACATTTTCAAAATTGCTTAGATTCATGTGAAATTAGGATCGAGGCCCCGAAACCTAGGTCCGACCCATATGCCCAAGGTGGTGTATGATTCCCATATTACAAAATCTAGGCCACTCAACCTAAAAACACCTAAATCATGATTGGATGTTGGTTTATGTTGGGATTACCCTTAGAAAGATGCATTGATTAAGGCTTATGGATGTAAAATAAGGCCAAATAAGGCATAAAGAAGCCCAATTAATAATGAAAACCCTAGTTAAGTGTGAAAGTGTGGTACAACACCCTAAATAAGGTCTATTTAGGTCCTTTTAGTTCACAAGGGCCCAAGATCTAATGTGTGTTAAACACATTACAACACTAAGTCAAGGCATCATCAAGCTCAATTTTATGAGGGCCCTGTGTCATAGAAAAATGGCCCTTTGACATTTTCATGGTCTTTTAGGTCTTTCTTCATGATGCTTGGTCCATTTTGATTTGATTTAATGTTGTAATGTGGCTTAAACATTCACATTAGGTCTTTAAAATTCAAATTATGGTGTCTTGTGAAGGTGTTGTGATGCATTGTAAAACATTTCTACACTTTTCTAGAATCTATTCATTACAATTCACCTAAAAAAATCACCTTTTCATCATATTAAGTCATATTTTTAAGTGTTGTAAAGTCTTGTAACAAGATTTCATATTTTTCTAGGCTTAATTTCACTATTTACACCTTTCTTATGCTTTATTTGACCCGTTATGCACTCATAAGGCTTAATTAAGTGTGTTTTTGAATGTAAACCCATCAAAAAACATTAAATGCAAGATGATTCTTGATACCCACTTTCAAGTCCAAGGTGGAACTCATTTTCCATGTGTGTCAAATGAGTCCCTCTTGGCTCAAAATTCAAAATATTTCAAATTTTCTTTCAGGTTTTTATTCAAAATTACCTTATGTCAGCCTGTGATGAGGTATCATCAGGTTAATAAGGCACAAGTGTGTATAAATAAGTGTTTTTACATCCATTTTAACCCCCATTCATCAAGTTCACTAATTCACTCATTCATTCAAGCATTCAAGCATTAATCAAGTATCTTGGAGCAACCATTGATATATCTTCAAATTTATTGAACAAAGTTGGTGAGTTTAGGACATTTTCATGTTGTTTATTCATCTTTCCTTGTTCATTTCATTCCATTTCTTCATTAAGGGTTTAATTACCAAAGTGGGATTTGACTAAGGAAAATCCCTATAAGCTAATCCTTAACCATTTTTCCCCTTTTTCATGTGTGTTTTTAGACTTGTGTATGCATATTTTTCAAGAAATTAGGTGTTGAAAGGTGGAAAAGAATTAAAAAAGGTGTTTAAAGCCAAATTAACCCTATTTCAAGCTTGGAGACATCCTATAGTCTATTTTTTGCAGATTTGACTCTGTCAACTCGATAAGAAGACAACCTCAGATCTAGTGCTATAGAATTGGTCCCTGATTTCACATAATTATGGGAGAGGACTGATTTTCCATCAATGGCGAATGAGTCCCACCTTAAGGCTGGAAAGTTAGATTTTGTCAAATTTTGAATCCTAACACTTAGAAACCTATTTTCAGAAGTTTTCATCAGAAGCAGGATTGATTCACCATCAGTGGCGAATGAGTCCCATTGGTGATTTTTAGTGATCTCTATCAAAATTCAAGACACTCCAAATTCTTCATTCCCTACCCAAGTGCAGTCTGATTCAACCTTCTTCTTTTATGTTTTGCATTTGTTCATGTTTAGTTCATGCTTGCATATCACATTGTGTTTTCAAACATTGCATATTTTTTAGGTTTTGCATTCATAATCAGTCAAATAGTTCATTGAGTTACACTTAGATCATCTCATTTAGTCTTAGTTACATCATAAATTTCCTAATTTGAGTGAACCACATTGATTTTTTGTGATGTTTATCTCTCTCTTTTTAGGTGAAACATCCTAAGAGTGAAAGAGTGGCCTATAAGCCTCACACCGAAAAATCAATGGTTCATTTTGGTGAACCTACATATTGAGCACTTTATATTTCTGATTTCAATTGCATCTTGCATCCTAGACTTCATTTTCATCAACATTCAATTAGGTATTGGTTTGTTTTTGCATCCTAGGGTTTCTTAAAATTGCATTAGTGAAAGACTCATTTAGATTTCATTTTTGCATATCACATGATTCCAAAATTGAAAATTTTCATTTGCATCCTTAGTTTGCATTTGAAAAACATTAAAATCCCTTTGAATTTTTTTAAAAACAAAAAAAAATCTCATAGTTGGACTCATTCGCCACCCTAGGCGAATCAGTCCACCTGCACATTTCATACTACATTTTCAGGCAGTTTTCTAGGTAATTACTACATTTATGTTCTCTGTTGTTATTTCTCTATTTCAGTTTGCATAATTCCTGTTATTTGCATTTTTCACTCCTAGATTACATTACATTTGCATTCACCCCATCTTTTGTGGTACTTGAATGTGTGTTTGGTGCCCCATTGATAATAATTTAGTGAGACAAAGTTATAGACTCATGGCTTCCTATGATAGCACTTTCGTTGTGGACCTTGGGATCTCTAGAGCTCCTACTCTTAGTATGGACAATGGTGTATTAGGCATGGATACTACCACTGCTATGCCTTCCCCTTTCCATCCAATGAATGTTGACACACAAAAGAAATTCAATTCTGCAAGAAAAATTCACTAGTATTCGTGAAGATTTTGCACATTTACAACAAGATTTATCCCTTGAAAACATTTCCACCACTACCGTACCTGCAATAGAAAACCTTCATTGTTTGATTGAAAGTGATGATGGTTTACAAGTTATGGAAAGAATAGCTAATATATACAATAAACATGTTTCTTCTATTTCCCAGTTAGCTAACATTGTTGTAAACCAAGGAGGACCTCACAATCCTCCTCCTTCAACCATAGCATTCATACCAACTTATACCACTCCTCAAGCTACAACAACCATGCAACAGGTTAGTCATGTGAATCCTTTCGCTATTCCAACTAGCATTTATAGTTCTTTTGTGGCATCGCATATTCCTTCTTCCACCTCCACCCCTCCTAGAGTCCCTTTCACTTCTCCTACCATTACATACACTCCATCACCATTTTCCCTTCCACCTCAAACCACTTATACTGATCCCATCATTACACAACTCTTTAACATGATTTCATCTATGCAACAACAAATATCCACCATTAGCCAAAGTCAAAATGCTCCACCGACATATCATGTTCATAGTAGTCCATTATCCTTAGAGATCTTACGCACACAGATGCCACAAGGAATATAAATTCCTAGGTTTGAGAAATATGGAGGTAAAGGAGACCCTACTAGTCATGTCAATGCTTATATAGCCTTGTGCACTGACTTTGTCCTTGATGATAAGCTCTGTTAGCCAAACTTTTTCGTAGGACCTTGAAAGACACTACATTGGAGTGGTTTTCAAACTTACCCAATCATTCAATTCAATCGTTCAATGAAATTGTGGATGCCTTCATAAGTCATTTCCAAGTCCATATGACTCCTAAAAAGACAATGGCTGATTTAATGCGATCTAAACAAAATGCAAATGAAAAAGTAGTTGATTTCATTTCACGATATCAGTCATTGTATGCTCAAATTGATGTCAAGATTCCCGATTCACATATGCAAAAGATGTTTATCGAAAACTTGCACACTCACCTTTAGGATAAGTCAACTATGATGAAATTTCGTTCTTTCATGCATTTATGCATGACCCTTTGTGATTATCACAATTCATTTTCTAGTTGTGATCCAAATCCCACTTCTAACTAAGCTAAGAAGTCTGAACAAAATAACCAAAACAACACACAAAAATTTAGAAAAGCAAATAGAGGATTTTTATAGTTCAATCCACCTTCTCTACAACCAACCCAACTTGTTCAAAGTCAAGTGGCAGATGTTAAAGTAGCAATGTTGTTTACCTATGGGGACCTGAAGAGACAATTTACTCCCTTACCCGATACCCTCCATAACACAATGAACCAATTGCTCCAGCAACAAATGATCACTTTGCCTACTGTTAAACCACTTGATACCACCAACCCTTTACCACCCACCTTTAAACCTAATGATTATTACCATTTTCATCTACAAAATGGACATTACACCAAACAATGCTTATTACCATTTTTGTCTCAAACACTTAGTTCAAGACCTCATTGATTCTGGTCATTTGTCCATTGCAGTTGTCAATGATCAAGGAAATAAGTTTGTTGCACCCCCTAACTAGAATTTACAATTTTTTACCAACATTATGCCTAAACACAATGTTTCATTTTTCAAGGCTACTGAACCTTCAAACATTGATGTAATGAATGTTGATACAAATACTAAACAACCTAATATAACTCCAAAAGTTACCCAAGTTAATCCTATGGATGAACTTGTGGGTACAATAGACGTTGTCCCTCATAAGGGCCCAACCAACAAATCTCTTGATATTACTTTTTCTTCTCATGATATACTTAAAAATCGTCCCGATGGTCCTCTTTGCATAGCCAAAAAAATCTATGATAAGCCCACTAATGGGATATTTTAATAGATCCCACTTGTGGTGAGAATGTGATCATAGAAGAGTTTTTAGTATTACACGATCTCTATCAAGATGATTATAACAAACCCATTGCATGGATTAAAACACGTATTAGTTTTGTGTGCCCTGTGATCAGATTGATCGTACTCCCATTATAGATAGGACCCAAAACCTTGGAGGTAACATTTTCTATCATTGCACAATCAGACCAATTTTGTTTACGATTGGGTCATCCTTGGCTCTGCTCAATGAAAACATTCCCTTTAGTTGTTTACAAATTTTTGAAGTCTTCGCATGGTAATGAAATATTTACCATCCACCATAGTGGCTTCAATCCATTATCTTCTAAAGGTAATTTTTCCTTAGAAGCCTTTTGGCCTAAACCTATGGAACCCATCACCCCTTGAAAGGAATTCTTTTTCATAACCTATCAAAAGTTCAAGGCCAAATGTATAGCTGAATTGTCTCTTCGTAACATGTCCCCATCCACTTCCACTCCTCCTATCTTAGATGAAACTATGCTTCATCCTAAGCCCGAAATTGAAAAAACAATACAACCTCAGAGCAACCTACCATAGACACTTCCCCTCCATCATTTAAACAACCAAGAGAAAATGAAACCAATCCTGTCATGCCTCCTCACTTTAAACAAGTGTATAAAGCTAAAGAGAAAGTGATTAACCCATCTTCTTCAGCTTCTTCCATTCTTCCCCCTCTAGAAGAAAAGGAACCTATGATGGATCAACCCACTCTTACACATCAACAACTTCAAAATAAAATAAAATGAAACTGTGTTGCTAGGGAGCATAGGCGTCATCGTCGTCTCCTTGCTCGTTAGTCTCAAATGGAAGAAAACAAAGAAATCCAAACTCTACCTTTGATAGAAGCAATAGATGATCACCCTCATCCTCTGGACCTGCCACAAGATAATATAGTCCAGTCCTCACAACAAAATGAACCGATCCAATAGCCACAACTTTTGATACATCCTTTCTTGGAAATAACCCTTCACCCTCCTATCATAATCAATCTTGATGATGATGATGATGAGGAGATCACAAAAATAGATGAATAAGTGCATACCAATCTAAACTCTTTATTTTCAACTACCATGAGCTTAAATGATAAATCTTCTATACCAAGTGAAGACCCTGGTTCATCTCCTAGTTCGGCACTTGCAACTCTCCCTTTGGATAGCCAACCACCCTCGCAATACATTGAACATGATTGGGAGGTGGATGAATTGTTGGATTGTTGACTTGCATTCGCTTTAATAGCCTTTTATATTCATTTTTATTTTTCTTCTTCTTTGGTTTGATTTTATGTGTGTATTGTGTTCCCCCGTAACATGTGTTTGATGTTCCCTTTCTTTGTACACTTCTTCTATTTGTACCTCTATTCTTCTATATGTCATCCATTACCTTTTTCTCTTTTTCTTTTGTGTTCTCCTTTTGGGGATGACTCAAAGCATTGAGATGCCCTATGTCTCTTCCATGTTGACCCAAAAGGTCGTTTTTGTTTTTGTTTTGTTTTTTTCCTTTTGGAGATGATGTAAAGTGTTGAGATGCCCTATGTCTCTTCCATGTTGATCCAATTGTTCCCTTTTCCCTTTGGGGATGATGCAAGGAATTGAGACCGAAATGTCTCGTTCTTGTTGACCCAAAATGTTTTCCCTTTTCCTTTTTACTTTGTCTTTTTCTTGTGTTTTTCCTTTTGGGGATGATGCATAGCATTGAGACCGGAATGTATCTTCCATGTTGACCCAAAATGGACTTTTCTTTTTCTTTTTTTTTTGCTCTCTTTGTGTCATTCTTCCAGTTCTATGTGCTTTGGGGAATGATGACAGTTCCAAGCTCTTTCATAAAAACATTGCAACAATGAACATACTAACCCCAAATCCATGGATCCCTTATGTGTTTGGTATGTTCCTTTCTGGAGGGAACTCCCTTTTCTTTTGTTATCTTTTTCATTCACATGATGTAGCCTAACTTAGAAACATATGACTTGGCATAGGGGCTTTCCGAGTTGGCTCTCATGTCTTGTTTTCTTTTTTGAATTTTTCCTTCACTAGTTTAAAGTAATTACTCATAGAGCGGTGTGTAGAAATTCCTTTAAAGTGGGGGGCATACATTAGCATCATTTCATTTGCATTCTTGGTTCTTAGTGCAACCTTGTCACGTCATACGATGCGTTCGTCACTTTGTGGATGACATTGGGTGTGATGTCCTTCATAAGTGTGATCTATCTTATCATATTACATTATGCTTAGTGGATTGATGCAACAAACTACATCCCCTAAGTTGTGAATATACTATTCTTTGATTGGTCCTCTCTTGGAGACATTAGACAAAATTTTCCCTAAGTGACAGACCTTGCATGAACTTAACAAGACTCCTTTGAACATCTTTTGCATTTTACATTTTACATTTTTTCCACCTTGCATAACGCAACTTGCATGCCTGTGGTGCCATCCTATTTGTTCATGAGTTCTAAGCATACAAATCTTTTCTTGTCTCATGAATCACAAACTGACATTTTCCTTTGTGGTGCCTTGTTAAAGTTATCAGGAGGTATAACTTTGATATGGTTGAGCGGGAAGCCCATTCAATGACACTACTTTCCCCATAGCTACCTATATGTTTGTGAGTGCATACCAACTAGCGTATGTACTTCACCTTTTTAGGTCTTCTCACCTAATATACCACCATGAGTTTTGTCACCCCAAAGTGAGTATGCATTCTCTTTTTCTCTCACAAACAACATAGATCTAATCCAAAACTAGTTGGACATACGATCGGAGCTCAATACAATTCCCCCTTTTCTTCTTCATTTAAACATATGTGTTCCTTTGTCCTTATGTTTAGTTTTCCATGGGATCTTCATACTGGGGGCTTGATCATCCCTCTTGATCATTTTCATTCCATCTTGCTAACATAAGTGCATTTGGATCCTTCTCGATCTGCATGGCTACTTTAGTGTGAGTTTGAAGCAAGATCATTCTCTCACTAAAGTGGGGCTAAATGTGCCATAGAAAAATGTCCCTTTAAAATTTTCATGGTCTTTTAGGTCTTTCTTCATGATTCTTGGTCCATTTTTCTTTGATTTAATGTTGTAATGTGGCTTAAACATTCACATTAGGTCTTTAAAATTCAAATTATGGTGTCTTGTGAAGGTATTGGGAAGTGTTGTAAAACATTTCTACACTTTTGTATACTCTATTCATTATAATTCACCCTAAAAAATCACCTTTATATCACTTATTAAGTCCTATTTTGAAGTGTTGTAAACTCTTGTAACAAGATTTTATGCTTTTCCAGGCTTAATTTCACTATTTACACCTTTCTTATGCTTTATTTGACCCCTTTATGCACGCATAAGACTTAATTAAGTGTGTTTTTTAATGTAAAGCTGACAAACAAAATTAAATGCAAGGTAATTCTTGACACCCACTTTCAAGTCCAAGGTGGGACCCATTCACCATGGGTGGCGAATGAGTCTTGCTTGGCTCAAAATTGAAAATATTTCAAATTTTTTTTTGGATTTTTATTCAAAATTACCTTATGTCGGCCTGTGATGAGATATCATTGGGTTACTAAGGCACAAGTGTGTATAAATAAATTTTTTTACATCCACTTTAACCCCCATTCATTAAGTTCACTAACTCACTCATTCATTCAAGCATTCAAGCACTTTGCATCATCTAATCAAGCATTAATCAAGTATCTTGGAGCAACCATTGATATATCTTCAGATTTCTTCAATAAGGTTGGTGAGTTTAGGACATTTGCATGTTTTTTATTCATCTTTCCTTGTCCATTTCATTCCATTTCTTCATTAAGGGTTTGATTACCAAAGTGGGATTTGACCAAGGAAAATCCCTATAACCTAACCCTTAACCATTTTTTCCCTTTTGCATGTGTGTTTGTAGACTTGTGTATGCATATTTTTCAAGTAATTAGGTGTTGAAAGGTGGAAAACAAGTCAAAAAGTGTTTCAATTCAAATCAAGCCTATTTCAAGCTTGGAGACAACCTACAGTTCATTTTCTATAGATTTGACTCCATCAACTCGACAAGAAGACAACCTCAAATCTGGTGCTATAGAATTGGTCCCTGATTTCATAGAATTTTAGGAGAGGAATGATTCACCCTCAATGGAGAATGAGTCCCACCTTAAGGCTAGAAAGTTATATTTTGTCATATTCTGGTTCCCAACACTCAGAAACCTATTTTTAGAAGTTTTCATTAGAAGTAGGACTGATTCACCATCAGTGGCGAATGAGTCCCATTGGTGATTTTTAGTGATCTCTGTCAGCATTAAGGACACTATAGATTCTTCATTCCTTTCCCAAGTGTACTTTGATTCATCCTTCTTCTTTTCTGTTTTGCATTTGTTCATGTTTAGTTCATGCTTTCATATCACATTGTGTTTTCAAACATTGCATATTTATTAGGTTTTGCATTCATAATTAGTCAAATAGTTTATTTAGTTACACTTAGATCATCTCATTTAGTCTTAATTACATCATATATTTCCTAATTTGAGTGAACCACATTGATTGTTCATGAGGTTTATCTCTCTCCTTTTAGGTGAAACATCCTAAGAGTGCAAGAGTAACCTATAAACCTCATGCCCAAAAATCTATGGTTCAGGCCCAAACAAGTGTGAAAATGTCATGGAAAATATTTTTCAATGCTACATTTAGCCCCCACTTTAATGAGAGGAGGAACTTGCTTCAAACTCACACTGGAGTAGACAAACTCGCATCAAGAGGGGTTCAGTCGTGATGCGTAGAAAAATGGATACCTAGAGATATCACACTTTTTCCACTAATCATTCACTAATGTCCTAGGAGTCCCCATTGGATTGACTAAAAACCTCACAATCTAAGGAAATTCACAATTAGGAAGGACCTAGGAGAGGTTTTTTTCAGCTTTTAGGGGTTCATCACCAAGTAGATGCTTGGAAAATATAATGTTGGAAAACACAATGTGATATTCAAAATGACCTAGAATAAACGAAATGAGAGATGCAAATGATGAAATTAAGCTACACCAAGTTAGGGCATGTGTACCTAAGAAGTTTGGAAATATAATGAGGATTCTGGAAATGTAAAGAAGCTATCAAAATATGTTGTGGAGGACTACGACACCTAAGATGGCGTATTAGTCCTGCTACTATTTTTCAAGGCAAATGTGGAGTCTGCGAAGGCCGAAACAGAATCTTGACGAATCGCTAAAAAATACCCTATGGAGGACTAATATGCTCAAGGTGGCGTATTAGTCCCATTTTGAATTTCTGAAAACTCTAAATGTGCTCGTAAGGTCCAAGGTTTGCAATTGCTGCTCCCCAGATCTGGGGTCCTAAAACTTCAAGATTTGACTTGTAGGTGAGTTTTTGTGAAGATGACAACTTTGGAATGAAAATTTTCAACTTTGCAATCTTGCACTATTTATGATCTTCAAGTCTTCAATCTAGATATGCAAATACAAACACACAAGAGGGGGAAAACTTGTTGATTGTTAGTGAATGGGGTTTTCCTTGGTCAAACCCCTTGTTTGTAATTAAACCAAATGATGAAATAGAAGTAATGGAGGAAATGGTGAATGAACAACATGCAATGCTACAACTCACCATGAAACCCTTGTTATAAAGTCTACAAACTTGTGTGCAATGGCTGCAATGGATATGGATCTTGAACCAATAGAGTGATCTTAAAGTGCTTGCTTGAATTAAAACCCTACATCACAAATGCTATCTTACTTGAATGCTTGTTATCTTGTTATGAGAAAATTAGAGAGGGAACCTTGTATTTATACTTATTCATACTTAATATCCCAAAATTACACCATAGCAAGCTGACATATGAAATCATTAAATAAAGGAGGCTAAATTTCATCAAAATTTGAAGTTGAATCCCGAAAATAAGTCGAGGACTAAGATGACCTAGGTGGTGTTTTAGTCCCAAGGTTCAAATTTAGGGGCACAAACTCCAAAAAGGGAGCCTTTTAGGTATATTCAAAATCAAGGTCCCAAGACTCATGGAGGACAAGATGCCCTCCAACCAGAAATACAACTGATGCAGATCTGCATAAATCTTCTTCACCCCTGGATGGGCTGAATAAGGTGCACGTTGTGCTTCAACAATAACCAAGGTGCGAAGATCACCTAATGAAGGAACGTATATGCGTCCCATGTGCCTCAATATCTCATCTAAATCTAGAGAATATCCTGAATACCTACCCTTAAGGGGTCTGCCTCACTCAAACTCTGTGCTAACCTCCTAATACCAACTATCCGCTGGAAGGGCAGAAAGAATATGACTCCACAAATCTAGAAAAAGAGTCAACTCAGATATCTCATGTCTCCTCCTTCTGAGTGCATCCGCTACGACATTCTTCTTTCCTTGGATATACTTCACTTTGAAGTCATATTCGCATAGAAACTCCATCAAACACCTCTGCCTAGCATTAAGGTTGGGCTGCGTGAAAATATACTGAAAGCTTTTGTGATCACTGTGCAACTCAAACCTATGGCCAAGAAGGAAATGCCTCCATCTCGACGTGGGGTGATCCCACAATAGTGGTTTACAATTTTTGGCTAAACTGGACACTGAAATTATTTTTTTAAACTAAATCTTCACATTCAGGCACTTATAGTGGCTAAACCATGAAGAATTTGAAGATGATGCAAACTAAAGTCTCGTCACATTTTGTCTATAGATTCTAAAAATATTTTTTTCAAAATTTTTGGAATCAGATTCCACTTCTTTTTCCATCTCCCAAGAAAATTGGTTTTTTCCAAAAAACAACATTTTTAAAAAGTGATGCACACCGTATAGTGCATAACTTTTTTTCCATGAAGGATAAAATTCTAATTCTTTCGAATTTAGATTCATAACTCTGATATCTAGTGCTTCCACTTGGTTAGATAGTTTTTTATTGAATATGTTTTCTTTAATCAAGTTTCAAAGTTAAAACAATTACAATTCAGACATAGTGCGACCATATAATGTATAACTTTTTTTGTATATATCAAATTCAAAAAAAATTCTATTGTATCAAGGACTTCAATAACTGGTGCACTCATATTTTTCAATTTTTTTTTTTGACAATCTGCTATTTTTCCACGTGCAGAACATAGACCTTCATTTTCGATGAAAAACCTATGTTTAATAAAACTAAAAAACAAATACATAATAAAACCAAAAGCATATTAAAATTATATTCGTTGGATAGCTCGTTCTGAGGACTACCTAATTCCAGTTGGGTTTGTGAATATTCCTCCATTTTCATTGTCAAAACGAGCTCCGAAGTGCCAAAATTTTTTTTTTCTTTTCTGTCTCAGGGGGGGATGAGGAATAAAGGGGGTTCGAATGAACCCCTATGCATTTGAGCGAACCCCTAGGGGTTCATTCGAACCCCCCTTCTATAAGGGGTTTGATGGCTTTTTTTGCGGGAAAGTATTAAAGGGTTCGGCCGAACCTAGGTTCTACCGAACCCCTAATTAGTTCGGTCAAACCAATAGGTTCGTATGAACCCCTAAAATCAAGTTTTTTGCCATGCATTCATTTTTTGTGAGTTTTCCTTCCTCACTTCAATTGTAAACCACTATTGTGGCTTCACCCCTAGGTGGAATTTTAGTCACAATCCACAAATCATGGACACACAGACAGAGTCATTAAATGATCATTTGTATTTTGATGTTTGTCAGGATTTTCCATAAAAATATATATTTCATGGGGCTTGTGGATGCAAAATAGGACCAATTAAGACATAAATGAGGATAAATAAGCAAGGTGGGCCCAAAAAAGTGTGAAAATGCAAGGGTATGCATTTTACTACACTACATTTAGCCCCCACTTTAGTGAGAGGATGAAATTGCTTCAATCTCACAGTAAAGTAGCCAACAACACAATCAAGAGGGGTTGAAATGTACCAATGTTAGCAAGATAGGATGACAATAATCAAGAGGGATGATCAATCCCCCAAGATTAAGATTCTATGGAAAACCAACATAGGCATAAAGGAACACACATGCAGATGATATATAAAGCCATAATTAGATCGCCAACATACACCATCAAGGATTGAAAAAGGAAACCAAAAAGGAAAAAGGAAAATGTCATAGATCAAGCTTTGAATGACCATCCAACGTGGTGGACGGGATCTAGGCTAAAAGAGGTTTACAAGTGGAACGTATTGTCCACTATGAAAAAAAAATGCTTACTCACAAGGGCTAGTGAAGCTAGGTGTTCATTATGCGAGTCCCAGTGGACCATATTAAAGCCATACCTCCATGAATTTAATAAGGTACAAAAAAAATGCATGCTCACGAGGGCTAGTGAAGCTAGGTGTTCACTAGGGGAGCCCCAGGGGACCATATAAAGCTATACCTCTATGACTTTACTAAGGTACAAAAAGAAAATTGCACACTCATGAGGGCTAGTGAAGCTAGGTGTTCAATGGGTGAGCCCTAGGGACCATATCAAAGCCATACCTCCATGACTTTAATAAGATACAAAAAGAAAAATGCATGCTCATGAAGGCTAGTGAAGCTAGGTTTTCACTAGGTGAGCCCCAGGGGACCATATCAAAGCCATACCTCCATGAATTTAATAACGTACAAAAATAAAATGCAACACAATAAGAAAGAGGGATGTTAGAATGGATTTTACTTAGTTCGTGCAAGGTCTCTTCTTAGGGAACATTATGCCTAATGTTTCCAAGAGAGGACAAGTGTAAAGAAATATCATGCTCTTGGAGAAAATCAGGCCTAATGACACTACCAAGACAAGGACGCATTGCAAGAAGAAAGAAAATCACACAAGGAACATGAAAAAAATGTAAATAAAATCATTTCCAAATAATGCCAATGTATGCCCCCACTTTAAAGAAATTGCTAACACCATGCAGTGAGCAATTGCTTTAATGTAGGAAATGATAAATGCTAACAATAAAGAGGATATGAGAGCTTATTCAGAAAGCCCTACTCCAAGTCATATGTTTCTGATAAGCTACTTCATGAGAAGGGAAGGGGTTGCCTCCAAATTGTCTAACTTGATAGTATGTCACATGCGGGCCAACTTAAGGCATGTCATCCACATCCCAAGATTGCTCTGATATGTACATGAAAGGTGGTCAACTAATCAAAAGAGGAAATGACAAGTGACGTACAAGGAAAATGCTACTTAATCCCTTGCCCCCACTCAGTGTAGGAAAAGGGTGAGTCGAGATGATTGATGAAAAAAATTCTAGAGTGAAAATTATTATTGATTAGAGGAATTAGGTGCCCCCACATATGGAAGAGCACCAAACTCCTTAAGATGTTGGATTTTACTACTCAAAGCCTTACATTCATTAGTAGAATGACCAAGAATTATATGATATGCACAAAATGAATGTTCGTAGTAAAATTTATTTCATGTTTTTGGAAGGAGAGAGGTTAGACAATCTTGGAGGAGTCTGTCCAAAATGGTCTCTTTATCAATAGAAGATCTTCCTTTATTTTGCGACAAAGATATCTCTTGCTTAGTACAAGGTGTCATACTTACACAAGACTCTTTAGATTGCTAGATTTTGTTCTCTTCTTTAAAGGAAGACGTAAAATCTATCGAATTCAAATTGTTAGTGTTTTGCATAATGACATTAATGTTAAGCGAGGACTTCTCTATTTCTTTCAAGTGATAACAATCAAGACCACTAGTGTCTATCAATTTAGGATGCACTATTGTTAAAGGCAGCTTAGAGGAATCTTTTGTAAGAGTGTTGATGTTAAGTGAAGGCTTGTTTATTCCTATCAAAGGACAATAACCAAGGCTATTAGTTGTTTCTTGCGTGTTAGGTTCGATAGGGACACAGATACCTTGTTCTCTAGCACCACATCCATCTCCACCATATCCAAGTTGTTTCATAAGCTCATAACCCTTTCCATAAAGCTTTTTCATTTCTTTAGGATTCAGAGGTTGTTGATAGTCAATTTCATCAAATTTTGTTGTGTATGTTGTCCTTCCTTCTAAAGTTGTTGAGGTGGATGCTATCAAAAGGTCTACTTTTTCCTTTCCGTTTTCAGAGTCTTTTGTTGTGATCTTGCATTCTCCCATGAATGTAGGTGTGAAATATAAGGAACCCCAATCATCTTCTAATAGATTTGTGACTTCTTCAATGTGTTTTTAATTTTATTTTTGTTGCACGGGATCCACTTGTGTAGTTGGTGTTAATGTTTTCAAAGGATTTTCTTTAACTTTCTCAATGCTCAAACAACTGTATGGTTCAGGATTGACTTCGATTGTATAGAAATTTTTGTTGTAGAAATACTTCATGATACAATGAAGAGTTGAGAGGAAAAAATGATATTGGATGTTGCTGATATGTGCTTTTCATTGATGTCAACACTATTGGTATTAAGGTTGTATATGTCGAGGATATTGAGAAAATTGTAATAAAATAAGTTACAGGTTGTTAGTAGTGAAGAAAATATCTGTATGTTGGCTAGTGCAATATATTGATGATAAGAGGTTGTGGATTAAAGGTTTTTTTGTTGAGTATATCTAGTTTATCCATTTAAATTTTTAGATATCCGCATGAAGATTTGATTGAGTTATGAGTATTTGTGTTCTAACATTTTTCTGTTGCTTCAGTATGTATTCCTGAAAGAAGATGTCATGATTCTAGTAATATAAGTTGTTGTGGATGCTTCTGTAGTGATTCATGATGGTCATGGATATTTCCAGATCATGCTCTATCTATGTTGCACATCTGCATTGATCGTTGTGCTCACGATTGGTGATTCTCTTCCTTGTGTTCATGTTTTCACATTCATAGCCGACAAGGTGATTGTAGTTTGTTGTGGATCTTTGAGGAATAATTTTTGAAGGTTTTTTGTGTTTGAGGATTTTTTTTGGATCCTTACTATCTTGTGGCTGACATTGGTTGACTCACATTGATAATTATTTATGTTTTGAGCCGACAATTTGTACATGTTTTATTATTTTGATGAAGCCGACATGTAACGATGTAATATCTTGTTACAGATATATAAGTGATTGTTTGTTCCATTTGAAGAGATGTGTGCAAGTCTGTGAGTAATGTGTGAGTCTTGTGTGTGAATAATTTTATATGATTCGAAGGCAGAGGCCGAGTGTGAAGAAGAGTGAGTAGAGTTTATGTGCTTAATCGGAACTATAACCAAGCATTAGTAGATGTTATTTTCTTAGTTCAAAATCTTTTGGATGTAATCCAAATGTTTCTATAAGACAGTGTTTCCTCCTTTGGGTAGTAAGCCTTTTTGTATTTGAGCAGTGAGCTCTAGGTAGTGTGCATGAATGCTTGTGCATTCCCATTTTTCTTCTATATACTTTTAATAGGGTATAATCTTGTGGACTAACCTCCACCATGGTTTTTCCCAAAAAAAGGTTTCCACATAAAAATTATTGGCGTTATGTGTGTTTCTAATGTGGTGATGGTTTATGCTTTCATGTTTATTTATTATATCGGAGAATAAGTTTAATAAGTTTAATTTCTATGACAACTGATGCATCCCCCCTCTCAGTTGTCTACTCTTGTGTTGCCAACAATTGGTATCATAGCAAGTTTCTCGGAAGAAGTTTAATAGCTTGAGGTGATCCAGGATGGCAACATGTAAGAAGGATAGTCTAAGATTTGATGGAACAAATTATTCTCTGTGGAAGACTCAAATGGAGTGTCATTTGAGATGCATTGGTGAACCCTACTAGACAATTACAAAGAATAGGTATATCATCCCAAATAATGGTGCTTCTACTACTGCTGAGATTAAGGATGCTGAGTACAATATCAGGGCTTTATTTAAAGAAGCATTGTTGAGTGCTTTGACTGATTCTGAGATGAAAAATGTTATGGATCTGAAGATTGCTTATGAGATCTAGAAAAATTTGGAAACTTTGTATGAAGGTGATGCACATGTGAAGATTGCTAAGATGCAAATCTTGAAAGGGAAATATGAAATGTTGAGAATGGGTGATGATGAGAAAATTCCTTATTTTATGCAGAGAGTGAATGAACTTGTGTGTAGTATGAGATGTGTTGGTGGAACATTGGAACAATCAAAGATTGTTGCTAAAGTGGTTAGATCCTTTCTTGCTACATACAAAACCAAAGCTACAACTATTGAAGAGATCTAAACTGTGACAAATGTAACCAGAGACATCTTGATTGGTAAGCTTACTACTTTTAAGTTAAGTGAATTTGGTGATGATCTTTCTAAGACAAAATTTTCATTCAAAGCTATTATCTCAAAAAAAGATAAGAAGAGATATGATTTGGGAGAAATTTCTTCTAGAAAAATGTTCACGTATGAGGAGGAAATGAGAGAGATTGAAGAAGAAGAGAGAAAACTAAACGAGCTTGAAGCACTTATTGTCAAGAGGGAAGCAAGAGGAGAAGGTAATTATAAAGGGAAGTTTCCAATTAAATGTTTTTCTTGAAATAAGATAGGTCATTTTGCATCAAGGTGTTTGTAAAGAGTTCCTAAGCCTAAATCTAACAAGCCTAGATTTCAAAGAAAGTGTTATTATGTTGTTGATGAAGGTGTGACAGATGATGAATTTGATAAAGGGAATGTAAGTGAGGATGAATGGGTATTTATTGCTATCAAGGAAAATGATCTTGTACCTACTGAATCTAGTGGTTGCACAAATGTGGAGAAAGCTCTGGTAGCCAGAGTTGAAGAAAAAAATGAATGGGTGATTAATAGTGGATGCTCTCATCACATGACAGGAGATAAAAGTAAATTTGTAACTTTGGAAAAGTATGATGGTGGTGTTGTACGATTCGGTGATGACAAAAATGGTGTAATCTGTGGCAAAGGATCCATTTCTCTTGATCGCAAGCATAATACTGATGATGTCCTATATGTGGAAGGATTGAAGCATAATCTCTTAAGTGTTGGACAGATGATTGACAAGGGATACAATCTTTAATTCAAGGATGGAAAGTGTAGAATATTAGGGAATTCTAGAAAATTTGATTGCTTCTGGTACAAAAACAAAAGGTAATATCTTTCATCTGAATGCTACTGGTAAAAGTTGTTTGATTTCTCAAGTTGATGAAAGTTGGTTGTGGCATAGGAGAATGTGTCATGTAAACTTTCTTAATATTATCAAGATAAGTTTTACTCAGACTATGAGAGATCTTCCTAAGTTGATAAAACCTACTAATACTATATGCAAGGAATGTCAGTTAGGGAAGCAAACTAGAGTTTCATTTTGGAGCAAACATCATTGTTCAAATGAAGTGTTGGAGCTTGTGCATACTAACTTTTGTGGTCCTTCTAGAGTCAGAATTTTACAAGGATACAGGTATTTCATGCTACTTATTGATGATTATTCTAGAATGATGTGGGTTACTTTCTTAAGGTAAAAATCTAAAGCTCTAGAGAAATTCAATATTTTTAAGGCTATGGTTGAGACAAAGACAGGTCTGAAGATTAAATTTTCGAGATTAGATAGAGGTGGTGAATTCACTTTTGGTGAGTTTAATTCTTTTTGTGAAGAGCATGGGATAAAGAGACAATTATATACCACGTGGACCGCTCACCAAAATGGAGTTGTGGAAAGGAAGAACAGGACAATTGAAGAAGTTGTTGACTACGATGCTAGAAGGAAATGTTCCTCATATCTACTAGAGAGAAGCTGTGAGTACTACTATTTACACACTCAACTAGGTACAAGTCAAAGGTGATACTGGTAAGACTCCTTATGAGCTATGGTATGGTCATAAGCCTACTATTAGATACTTCAAAATCTTTGGAAGTAAATGCTTTATCAAAAGAGATGAAGATATAGGAAAGTTTGATGCTAGGAGTGATGAAGGAATCTTTCTTGGTTATTCTACTAAAAGCAAGGCCTACTGGTGCTACAATAGAGATTAAGGAAAGTAGTCGAAAGTGCAAATGCCAAGGTTGATGAAGAAATAGTTAGACCATCCAGAACCTGTGGATATGATTCAGATGATCAGAATGATAGTTCAGATAAAAGAAATTAAGTTTAGACTTCAAATCAAGTTCAGATCATTCTGGTGGATTAGGAAAATCAAGAGGAAGGAACTAGTGAACGTGCAGAAGTGAGATCACAAGAGCCTGAAATTCAAGAACATCCTAAGACTCCAAGGTATGTAAGAATAAATCATTTAGAAGCAGATTATAGGTGATAAGAACAAAGGTGTTCAAACTAGTAGAAGAATTGCAAAAGAATACTATTTGATCTTTAAGACTGAGCCTAATAGTGTAAATGAAGCATGCAAAGATGAACATTGGGTGGAAGCAATGAAAGAGGTGCTACTGCAAATTGAGAAGAATGATACATGAATTCTTGTTCCTAGACCTAAGGACAAAAAAGTAATTGGAACTAAATGGGTCTTTCAAAACAAACTGAATAAGCAAGGTGAAGTTGTTAGAAACAAAGCAAGACTATTGTGTAAAGGATATTCTCAAATGGAAGGGATTGACTTTGAAGAAAAAATTTCCCCTGTTGCTAGGATTGAAGCTGTGAGACCATTTCTTGCTTATGATGCTTACAAAAACTTCAAGGTTTATCATATGGATGTCAAGATAGCATTTCTGAAATGGTGAACTGGAAGAAGAAGTGTATGTTGAGCAACCTGATGGATTTCAATTA
Organism: Sequoia sempervirens; assembly: GCA_007258455.2. Lineage (NCBI taxonomy): Eukaryota > Viridiplantae > Streptophyta > Pinopsida > Cupressales > Cupressaceae > Sequoia > Sequoia sempervirens. The sequence goes on from VDFB02024306.1 coordinate 55,630, forward strand.
ACTAATCAAGGAGATATGATTTTTCAGTTGAAGAAAGCATTGTATGGACTCAAGCAAGCCCCAAGAGCATGGTATGCCAGATTGGATAAGTATTTATTGAAGATTGGATTTAATAAAGGGACTGCTGATAGTAATTTGTATTTCAAGATTGATCATGATAAAGATTTGATTGTTGAAGTCTTTGTTGATGATATCATTTTTGGAGATGATAGTTTGTGCATGAAGTTTGTTGATGAGATGCAAAGTGAGTTTGAGATGTCTATGATTGGGCAAATGAAATTCATTTTGGGATTGCAAATTACTCAGCTAGATAAAGGGATCTTTATATCTCATTCCAAGTATGTGAAAGAATTGCTAAAGAAGTTTGGTATGGAAGATTCAAATCTGGTTGGTACACCTATGGTGACCGGATGTAAGTTGACACAAGATGATGATTCACGTAAGGAAAATTAGACTAGATATAGATCGATGATTGTTAGATTGCTTTATCTGAATCAAACAGTCAAACTAGACTTGATATCATGAATGTCATATGCATTGTTGCAAGATTTCAAGTTGATCCTAAGGAATCTCAGGTGATAGCTGTGAAGAGGATTTTCAGTTACTTGAAGGTGATAGTTGATTTTGGCCTATGGTATCCTAAATATGATGACCTTACTTTGAGTGCTTTTACTGATGTTAATTGGGTAGGAGTTATGAATGATAGAAAAAGTACTAGTGGTGGTACATTTTTCTTGGGAAAGAATTTGATTTCAAGGTTAATTAAGAAGTAGAATGTCATTTCTTTATCTACTGTAGAGGCAGAATACATTGATGTTGCCAACAATTGTACTCAAGTATTATGGATGAAGCGGATGTTGAAACATATCAGAGTTTTGTATGATGAACCTATTGCTATATTATGTGATAATTCAAGTGCAATTAGCATTTCTAAGAATCTGGTGCTGCATTTAAAGACCAAGCATACATCTATCAAGTTTCACTTTTTGAAAGAGAAGGTGAGTGAAAAGGAAGTTAGATTGGAGTATGTGCCTACTAAGGAACAGATTGTAGATATCTTTACCAAGCCTTTTCCTAAGGATAATTCTGAGTAGCTCAGAGGGAAGCTAGGGGTGATTACCCCTCCTAATCAGAACTAAGATGCATTGATCTGCATCAGTCCATGCATTTCATTGTCATATCTTGATCTGGATTGATGTTGTGGTGGCTGCTACTCAGGGGGAGTAGTCAGATGTTCAGAAATGTGGTTCAGAGCTTGTGTGGAGAAAGATACACATTATCTTTTTCATATTGTGGTATGTTGCTGATATGTATTTTTATCACTGATTTCAAATGGGGAGAAGAGTCATGTGAAAAACTATGAATTATTTGGGGAGAAGAGTCAAAATCTAAGGGGGAGAAAGTGTTAAGAGAAAGTTGTGTTGATGGTGTTTTTTGCATCATGTGTTGCCATTAATGCCAAAGGGGGAGATTGTTGGATGTTGCTGATATGTGGTTGTCATTGATGTCAACACTGTTGGAATTAAGGTTGTATATGTTGAGTATATTGAGAAAATTGTAATAAAATAAGTTGCAGGTTGTCTGTAGTGCAACAAAGTTCTATATGTTGGCTAGTGCAGTTGTTGATGATAAGATATTTTGGATTAAAAGGTTTTTTGTCAAGTATATCTAGTTTATCCACATAAATTTTTAGAGATCCGTATGAAGATTTGATCGAGTTATGAGTATCTGTGTTCTGATAGTTTTCTGTTGCTTCAATTTATGTTCCTGAAAGAAGATGTCATGATTCTAGTAATTTGAGTTGTTTCAGATGCTTTTGTAGTGATTCATGATGCCCGTGGATGTTTCTAGATCATGCTTTATTTGTGTAGCATGTTTTCATTGATCATTGTGCTCGTGATTGGTGATTCTCTTATTTGTGTTCATGTTTTCATGTTCATGGCTGACAAGTTGATTGTAGTGTGTTGTGGATCTTCGAGGAATAATTTTTGAAAGTATTTCATGTTTGAGGATTTTGTTTTTGGTCCTTACTATGTTGTTGCCGACATTGGTTGATTTGCAATGATAATTATTTATGTTTTGAGCCAATAATTTGTACATGTTTTATTATTGTGTTGAAGCCAACATGTAGTGATGTAATCTCTTGTTGCAGATATATATAAGCAATTATTTGTTTCATTTGAAGAGATGTGTGCAACTGTGTGTCAGTAATGTGCAAGTCCTATTTGTGAAGAAGTGTGAAGAAGAGTGAGTAGAGTTTGTTGCTTAAAAAGAACTATAACTAGGCATTAGCAGATACTATTTTCTCAATTCAAAATCTTCCAGATGTAATCTGAATGTTTCTATAAGACAATGTGTCTTCCTTTGGGCAGTAAGCCTTTTTGTATTTGAGTAGTGAGCTCTAGGAAGTGTGGTTGAATGCATGTGCATTCCCCATTTTCTTCTTTATACTTTTAACAAGGTATAATCTTGTGGACTAACCTCCAACGTGGTTTTTCCCCTAACAAGATTTCCACATAAAAAAGTCTTTGTGTTATGTGTGTTTCTGATGTGGTGATGGTTTATCCTTTCATGTTTATTTATCAGATCTGAGAATAAGTTTATAAGTTTAATTTCTGTGACAACTGATTGACCCCTCATCATCTCAGTTGTCTGCCCTTGTGTTGCCAACACATGAATCTTATGTATCTATGGTCTACCTAAAAGGATATTGTATGAAAGATCATCAGGCATAACATGGATCAAGGTTTGTAATGTAACTTTGCCAACTTTAATAGGTAATGTGATCACCCCAAGCGGTATTTTTCACACGTTATCAAATCCATTAATAGAGAAAGAGACGGGTTGGATTTTTTATTTATTGACAACAACCTTATCCAAAAGGTTTACACTACACACATTTAAGGTTGAGCCATTGTCAACAAGGGTTCGTTTTATCCCTACCATATTGTATTGAGCTATGGTCATGAAAGCATCATTTTTTTTTGCATTTCCAAATGGGGGAGTTCACTTTGGTGGAAAACAATACCAATGTTTATTCCTTGAATAATGGATGCTATGTCATTTGGGTTTACACTAGATGGGACCACAACTTGTTGCAAGGCGGTTTGAAGCATAGTGTGATAATTAGGGGAATTTTGAATTAAGTCCCATAGGGATATCTTAGCAGGAGTATTCTTTAGTTGTTCAACAAGATCTTACTCCTTTCCACTTTATGAAGGAAAACGAGTGGGACCTAGTAAGATGGGATAATTAGGAAATGGGAGGGATGTTGAAGGTGTTTGTCTTGGTTACAGATTGTTCCTAGTGTTGTATGTATGATCAACAGTATTGTAACTCAATTGCTATGAAACATTTCTCTTAGGTGGTTGAAGGATAAGGATGGGGTTGTTTTGAACTTGTGGTTTTTGAGAGGGTGGATGAATGATAAGTTTAGGCTCGGGAGATTAATTCAATGGGTATCTAATGTGGATAACCTCAGAAGACTTATCGTTATTTTCATGATCTCTTAGTGAAGAGGATTCTAATGTTACTTCATCATCTTCATATGTAAGGATTTACGATTGCCAATGTTCTTGTTTTCTTCTATGATAATTTTTTCCCTAGTAGGAGAGTTTTTATGAGAAATACAAACCAAATGTTCTTGACATTCAAGGATTGGTTCTTCTAAGATGACTTCATCACATGCAAGGGAGTTATCAATGGTTGAATTTTCTTGTTTATCAGTGATGTTGTTATCTTTCTCAAGAATTTTTTCTCTAGGGGAAGAGAGGAAATCAAGATTCCCATGAATTTCATCAATTAGATCTTCTAACATCAAAGTATCATCTTCACAACTAGGAGATACACTAGGAGAAGAAAAAATGTGATTCTCATGATTATTTATAGTTTCATTCCTTTGTTCCCTAATAGGATAGGTAGGGGAGGGATCACAAAGAGGATCATCAATGTCTTGTACACTAAGAGAAGTAGAAGGAGAGAAACAACTAGGAATCTCAAAACTCTCATTGATTGGCTCTTCTACCATCAAAATATCTTCTTCACCAATGGGAGAGAAATTAGGAGAAGAATGAATATGATCATTAGGATTTTCCAAGGTTGTAATGTCTTTCACTAAAACACTCTCATAGGGAGGGGATATGAACTTTTTCTTAGCAAGCTTAGAAAGGTAAGGTACTAACATTGTTTGACCAAAAATAAAAAGAACTTTTAACCATATCATGCAATGCTTTAATAATGTAAACAATGTATGTACAAATATGCAAAACACATGTATCGAATGTATGCAAAATTTTAAGAATACAAACAATGTATATCCAAAAATGAAAAGAACTTTTATCAAACTTATGCAAAGTTTTATGAATGTAAACATCGTATATGCAAAAGTGAAAAGTAATTTAATCCATATTATGCAAATTTTTAGAAATGTTAGCATTTTCAAATCTAATGATGCTTGTAATTGAAATGATTTGAAAAATGAGGGTCGTAAATTGATGTTTTTGACCTAGATGCATAAAATAGATGTTCATAAAACTTTCTAGAATTATAGTATATGTTACTAGGAGGTGTAGGAAGTAGAAAAAAGTATATTTAGACCCTTAAAAATGCAACCTCAAATCCCATAAGGGAATAAGATACTAGTAAGGGCACTTTAGTCCTACTGAAGGAATTTGGAGGGTCCAAAAAGTGGAACAGAGAGCACACAACTCAGACAGGGTTTTGAGCCAAAAACCTACAAAGGGAATAAGATGCCAATAAGGGATTTTTGTCCTAGTGGAGGTTTTTGTTAGAAAAATAGAAAATTCTAAGTTGTTTATAGTGTTCCTAGGTTTCCTACCTAGGGACCTTATGTATGGAAATATAAAATTATGCAAATGAATGCAAGAAAAAGTGACTATTGACAAGCAATTGGATGCAAAAGTGAATGCAATTTTTTTCAATTCTGAATGCAATAACAATGGATGAATTACAATGTACTTTTTTAGTTTTTCAAGGAGATAAAATTATGCAAGCAAGAAAAAAAGTTGCCTATATGCACTTTCACTAATAAAAATATGGGAAACCCTAGATGCACTTTCACTAAATATGAGAAACCCTAGATGCACTTTCACTAATGCAAGATGCAATGTAAGAATTAATGAAACCTATATCTAGGAATTTAATGGACTCAAAATTAGAAAATGAATGCTCAAAATGTTGGGTTCACCAAAATGATGCGTGGAAAAATTGATACATAAAGATATCACACTTTTTCCACTAATCATTCACTAATGTCCTAGGCTTCCCAATTGGATTGACTAACCTCACAAGGTGAGTCAATTCACAATTAGGAAGGACCTAGGAAGGGGTTCTTTCAGCTTTTAGAGGTTCACAACCAAGTAGATGCTTGGATAAGAAAATGTTGAAAAACACAATGTGATATGCAAAATGACCTAAAATAAGCTAAATGAGAGATGCAAATGATGAAATTAAGCTACACCAAGTTAGGGTATGTGTTCTTGGTAAGTTTGGAAATGTAATGAGGATTTTGGAAATGTAAAGAAGCTATCAAAATATTTTTTGGAGGACTAAGATGCCTGAGATGGTGTATTAGTACCAATGCTATTTTTTAGTGAAAATGTGGAGTCTTCGAATGCCAGAACAAAATCCTGAAGAATCTATAAAAAATACCCTATGGAGGACTAATATTTCCAAGGTGGCATATTAGTCCTATTCTAAATTTCTGAAAAACTCTGAATGTGGTCCTGAGGTCTAAGGTCTGCACTTGTTCTCCTCATATTTGAGGTCCTAAAACTTCCAGATCTAACCTATGGGTGATTTTCTGTGAAGATGAAAACTTTGGAATACAAATTTGAAACTTTGCAATCTTGCACTCTAAATGATCTTCAATTCTTCAACCTAGATCTACAAATACAAACACACAAGAGGGGGAAAACTTGTTGATTGCTAGTGAATGGGGGTTTTCCTTGTTCAAACCCCTTGTTGGTAATTAAACCAAATGATGAAATAGAAATAATGAAGGAAATGGTGAATGAACAACATGCAATGCTATAACTCACCAAACCTTTGTTGTAAAGTCTACAAACTTGTGTGCAATGGATGCAATGGATATGGATCTTGAACGAAAGGAATGATCTTGAAGTGCTTGCTTGAATCAAAACCCTACATCACAAATGTTAGCACAACAACACACATGATGTAAGAAGCTCTTTGATATGATGCTTGAATCTTGATAATGGCTCCAAATACTTGATGAAATTCTCTTGATCTCATAAACTTGCCTTAAGAATGAATACTTGAATGCTTGTTATCCTGCTATGAAAAAATGAGAGGGGTAACCATGTATTTATACTTATTCATGTTTAATATCCCAAAATTACACCATAACAAGGGAACATATGAAATCATTAAATAAAGGAGGCTAAATCTCACCTACATTAGATCTCAAATCTGCACCCCTGCTAAGTTTTAGTGTTTAGCAATTTGGAGCAACATGGGAACACTCCTAGGCTGTGGGTCACCTAAACTTGGAGTGGACCTTCAGATAAGTTTGGCTCCTAAATGGTGTCACCTAAACTCTTTGCTAAGCCTAAACTATTCATGTTTAATAATACGAAATTGCAACAAGGGAGACATATGGAAATCATTGGAAATAAAGGAGGCTAAAATCTACTAGCTACATTAGATCTCAAATGTATTACCCTGCTGGTTTAGTGTTTACACAGCAATTTGGAGCAACATGGGAACATACTCCTAAGAATTTTGTGGGTCACCCCTAAACTGGAGTGGACGCGGGATAAAATTTGAAACCTAAATGGTGTCACCTAAACCTCTTTTGCTAAACTAAGTAATGAATCTTGAGGAGGAGGAAAAGAGTAAGAAGGAAACTTGAAAATGAAAACTAAGCTGAAAGCCTAAAAGGTGGTGCACCAAAAACACTACTTAAGACCTACAAGTGGCACACATAGTTCAAGTGAAAGACAAAAGATTGGCTTACAACTCATTTTCTATCCATTCTTTCATAAGTGTTTAACAAGAAGGTCTTCAAGCTAAAATCCTAGAAGGAAAAGGCTACAACTAAAAGCATTTGCATTTATAACACAACTTATAACCTACAAACTACATGTACTTGCATTTCTAGAAAAAGGTGCACTAAAAGGAAATGGAATAAAAATTATAAGGAAATGAACAAAACCTCACAATTAATCCATCAATCAACTAAAATGCACACAATAAAAGTAAGAAATGGGGAAAGAGGAAAAAGAACTCAACTTCATTGATCTCAAGGTGTAATTTCTATACAAATCTATAGAGAATTACAATACTGCTCCTATTGAAAGAAAACTCTAAGAGTTACCATACTACTGGAAAGAAAGAAATAAATTCAAAAACTCCTTTTGAAGTTACTTATTCCTTTTTTGAAAAAACTAGCCCACACATGTCCTAGAAACTTCTGGTCAGATGCAACAGAAAGGCCAAAAAGAAGGTTCCAAAACCCCTCCAAAATTCCTCCAAAGTGAATAAAAGTCAAGCTATGACCCAACCATACCAAAATCATGACAAAACTACCTCCAAATGGTCTCATTCCCTCCAAAAATTATTCAAAGATAACCCACACAACTTCCACATGTTGGTCAATCATCATCATAGTCTTGTCTCCAACTGCTTGATTCACACCCTTTGTGTGTTTGCAAAAGCATAAGACTCAACTATATGTTCTCCCTTGGTTCACCCATTCTCAAGAACATACATCACCTTTTGTAGAGTAAATAACATAGTTAAAATGATTTATACAACACCATTTTAACTATAATTTACAATTCAAAATTATGACTCAAAAATATGAATCTATGTAAAAGACAATATATGACTCAACCATATGAGTCAATGCAAAATATAAAGTGTTTAAAGCCTTCAGACCTAGAATATATAAGGTGCTTATAAAATTCATTTGAAATGAACTCACCACAACATATTAGTTTCATTGCAAACTTTTTAAATAAAAGGAAAAAATATCTTTTACTGTTGGCCTTCATTAGGGTTTTGAAACCCTAAACACAAAACAATGCAAAATTCACAAAAGTCATTTTCATTTTAACCTTCAAGCTTTTGGAGAACCTTCCTTTCTGCACCTGCATAGGGCTTCTGAGGGTTCGATGGAGGGTTTTGAGTTCTACACAGGCATCTTCTAGTAGATTTGTGTGTCAACTCAAAATGTAGAAACTCAGGTAAGCTTTTGGTGAAGACACTTTGTCATTTTTATTCTATTTTATGTACAATAATGCTTAACTCAAGCTTGAAATGTTGAAATATGATGAATTTTTGTTTCTCCTGCCATGAACTCTCTGTATTTCATGCATTTTTTGTAGAAAAAATAGAAGAAACACCTCTATTGTGGTTGTGACTTCATCTATTTATGGCTTTCCATTTGACATAAGCATTTTAAATAAAGATGAAAATATTTCTTTCATTTATGTAGAAGAAATCTCATTTTGAGTTCTTCCATGGAAGAAAGTGATGAACATTTCCATTTTTCTGTGCATTTTCTTGAGATACTTGTCGTGGCCTCCACAATTTTTAATGTTTCTGCATTTTTTGCCAAATTTGTCTTCCCTTTCTAAAAGAACAAAACAAAAATGTCTACGGATTTTGATAGCATGATACATGCATTCCTTCTATTCTGGGTTTTCCTATTCCTCATATATTTTGTGGGTACCAAGCCCTGTGTATTTTATGTCTGAGTCTCTTCATTTGCATACATGATCTAAGGAATTTTTGTTTCGCATTCTCATGGCCATTTTGGGTTCCTTCTATTTGTTTCCTTGTGATGATCACCTTTGCTGTGATAAGATTGTGCAAGATTAAAATATGAATGAGATCTCATGAGAAGGTGGAAAATTGAAACATGAATTGTCTCAGTCAATTGTTTCACAAGAAAATGATGCCTTTCCTTTCTTCCCACACTAGACTAAAAGAAAAGCTATAGATTGAATCTATCCTAAACTCTACATAGCATAGGTATGAATGTCCTCATCTTTAAAATATGTGAACATTCTTCCTTGAGAAACCCTTTCATCTCATAAATTTGTTGTCTTGTGCTTTAAATTCTTACATTTTGATTGATTTTGCATTATATTCATGGTCATTTCTCTTTCTATTGAAATAGTGTTGCATCTTTCTCCTATGTACATATGGAAAACTAAATCACCATCATCCACAAAATTCATAAGAAAGAGGCTTCATGTAAGTCTCTACACAAGTTTTTTTGAAAATATCCCTCTTTTGATACGGTCCCTTCTAACAAACACATGTTGTCCATTATTGACCTTTTCCTTGAAACATTTGTTTTGTTGGTGATATGCCTCCCTTTAAAAAACACCAAATGTACCCTGTTTTGATAGATGGTTGTCCATTCTTCAAGTTTGCTATCTTTCCTATGCTTTGCAACATCTAGGTCTCTTTCCTTTAAGCACTTTCAACCTTTCATGACAATGTGACTGATTTTTATGGTCATAATGTCCTTATATTCATAGTGTATTCCACAAGAAGCTTAGTTACATATGACTGTCATTAAGGTCACTTTATTTTCATAGGCTTATAGATTCTTCACTGTCTCATAAATGCTTCTTCAGCACTGTCAAGTAACACTTACAAATTTCCCTTTTACTACCCCATCTATGATGACTATGCTTCTGCCTTGTATCCAAGACCACCGCCACCTGAAAGAAATGGATTTTCTATCTTTGAGATGATTATTTCCATTTGTTGTCTCCTCACAAACTATCCTTTGAATTTTTTTCCCTTCAACACATTCATAGACAAGCAAATGTTACTTCTAAAGGCAAAAGGCTCATGTCTCCTACACTTGGCATTGTTTCCTTATTCTATTTCTTGCTTTGCATGGATTTGCTATGCCCATGAAATAAGAAAGAAACAATGCAATATTTCTCAATGCAAGACCATCTATGTTCATTTTGTAGTGACAACTGCCCTAAAACATGTTTTTGTGAATTTGTGACATCTGAGTATAAATGAAACATCTGAATGTGACCACCTCATTGGAACTACATATTATCCTTGGCCACTATAATGATGACTATTCCTTTTGTTTTTTTTGATGATTATCTCTTCAATGCAATGCTACTATTTATTGATGAATGTATATTGCATAAGGAATAGTCTTTCATTCCTAAAGAAACTTAACACTACATTGCACTATGTATGTTCTATTTTCCATGACCATCAAACTTAGATGCCTCTCTTTCCATGTGACTCTCCTCCAATTATTATTTGTTTCCCTATCTTTGGAATGCATGTGGACTTCATTTCAACTTAGCTCCAAAACTTAATTGTCCCATGTATCTTCTTTCATTGAAATCTGCTACTGCATATTTGGTTTGTTGGGTTCCATGTGCCAATTTTGTTGTGTATTTTCACCATTATCACATAAATCGTCTATTTCTTGGGAAGAGACAAACTACTTTCCTCCTTGAATTCTTGTTGTCCTTGTTCCTCAAGGGCATTTAATTATGTTTTGAGTTAGCTATATTAGCCATGGTTTGTTCCTCTATCTCACAGTGCATTCAAAACTACTGTCATACTTTATCAACAAACCTCTGCTCACTGGAGTAATGTGTTAATTTTGAAGTCTTGCAAACTCAAGTAAAATGGGTCCATTAAGAAGATTGAAAGACATATCCAATAGAGCAATATTTCCAAGAAGAAAACTTTCCCCTTTAATCAACATGATGGCAGCCTACTGTTCGGTTCATTGTGAAAAGATGAAGAGTAATCTTTCTTGAGATTTCACACAATTTTTGTTGCATCTTTTGAATCTGATAATGAAAGTTGATCAAGTGGTATGATTCCATATTAATTTAATGCATCAAGAATAGGTTTATCATAAATTTTATCAAGTTGCTCAATTTTGCTTACATTCCTACCCCTCTTAAAACAAAAGAGGACAACATGTTGGGCTCAACCCTTGTTGGAGCCACATTTTACTCCACATGTTCTAACCAGATGAAACAAAACAGTAACAAAGATTTGACCTATACCTGCACAATGAACAAACATGTTAGATAAACACAAACCATATGATAGATGTGTTTGATAACCCTCTTTTTTTCTTAGACATCTATGATATGCTAGCTATTTTAATGTTTATAAGGATCAAATTATATTTTTATGGATGTTTGCCTATGTACTGATTAATGATCCTCCATTGCTTTAACCAACTCTCTTCTCACAAATGCAGGAAACCTTGGAACAACGGGGGGCAAGCAACAATCAGAGGCTAGATGGGAAGGAGGAATGAAGCTGATGCAAGGCAACTCAATTGGGATTCGCCATTCAGGCAATGACAGTTCCCCCTTCTTTACATATGCATTGAAATAGTCAGTCCCTTAGCTTGTGAGGGACACTATTAACTTATGATTATCAATAAAGACTACCTTTGCAATAAATGTTGACTCTCTTCTCTATTGTATGCAATTACATAATCTATTAATGCAATATTTTGATAATTTCTCTATGCATATGGATGTATCATAGCAGACTTAAATGTAAACCTTTTATCATTCAAATGAAAACGCAATCATAACTCTACCTGATTTAGTTGGAAGCAAAGTTAGGTAACACCAACTAAATTTTAAATTGAATCCCAAAAATTAGCCAAGGAGGACTAAGATGCCCTAGGTGGTGTTTTAGTCCAAAGGCTCAAATTTTGAGGCACATACTCCAAAAAGGGACCTTTTTAGGTATATTCAAAATCAAGGTCCCAAGACCCATGAAGGAAAAAGATGCTCTAGGTGGTGTTTTAGTCCTAGTCCACAATTAGGGACACACAAACATAGTCATTAAATGATTATTTATCTTTTGATGTTTGTTAGGATTTTCCATAAAAAGATATAGTTCATAGGACTTGTGGATGCAAAATAGGACCAATTAAGACATAAATGAGGATAAATAAGCAAGGCCAGCCCAAAAAAGTGTGAAAATGCAAGGGTATACATTTTACTACACTACAAGTCATACCGATGCTAGTGGGATAAGACAACACTGACCAAGAGGGTTGCACAAGCCCCCAAGATCAAGATCCTATAGCAAACTAATATAGGAGCAAGAGAACACACATGAAAAATTACATAAGGAGCAATAACAAGACACAAGCCTACACTACCAAAGACAAGGAGAGAAGAAAAAGTAAAATAAGGGGTGGATCAAGCTTCAACCGTTTGTTCATTGTGATGTGGATCAAATCTAGGCTATTTTTCCAAAAATGGACACTTACTCTAAAGCAACAAAAATTTAGGCTATCTATTGGGTGAGTATCCAAAGAGGTGAGACACACAAACACATGGATGGTATGTGCTCACACACACAATCAAGTGGCTATGGGATATTCATGCCTAATTTCAGCTACCCATCAAATCAGACCAAAGTTATACCTCCTGATAACTTTTATAAGGTGCCACACAAGAATGAACTTTTTTATTCATGATTTCCTACTTCTATAGACTTTTGCGGTTCTTCTACCTAATATCTTAGTACACTATTTTTTTCTACTAGAGCTTGGTTTCCCATCATGCTCTCACAAAAAAATTTCTCACTCTTATCCACTTCCTTCCATATGTTCTACCCTAGTTCAGATATTTAATAACTATTTCACATATAATTATATTGGTCATGTGAGAGGAGTTGAGATAAGGTAATATAATTCTTCCTCAAGTTCCCTAGCATTTGGACTTCCAATTTTTTGTGTCAGGGCAGGTGCAAAAAGATGGGTAGCCAATTTTTGGCCAAATTTTTAAAAAAGTTTTGAAATATCATAACGTGAGCACATTATAACACGTTGAACCAACAATTTTAGGGGGTGTCTATGTACTTCTCTTACACTCTTAGGGTTTTTCACCTAAACGGAGAGAGATAGAACCCAAAAATTGTTGTGGTTCACTCAAACTACGGAATGTATGATGTAATTATGAATAAATGCAATGATCTAAATGCAACTAATTAATAAAATTGATTGATTATGAATGTGAAACTAATGAAATGTGCAATGTTTGAAAACATAGTGACATTTACAAAAGGCTTAAAAAGATGAAAAAAATGCAAATAGAACTAAACATAAAACTATAATTTAGAATTTGTGCACCTGTAGGACTGATGAAGACTGGAAACCAGTGTAAAAATCTAGAAAACTTGACTTTTTGGCCGAATGGGATTCATTCGCCACCCTGGGCGAATCAATCCTAGGTCAGGGTTTTCTGCATAGAAATTGATTTCTCCTAAATAGGTATTGGAATTTGCATTTAACTCTAATAGGAACCTCCAGTGGGACTCATTCACCATCCATGGTGAATCAGTCCTTTTTTCAGTTTTCTACAAATTCAAATCTCAAATCTGTACCTTGTCACATGCACAACACTTCTTGATGGGAACTAGGATCAAAATCTCAAAAAATACTACAAAATAGCTTAAAGTTTGTTGTCTAATGGAGGTTTTCCTTGGTCAAACCTCCAATTGGGTAATCAAACCTTGAATGGATAAAAATTTGCATAAAACCCTAGCCTTAAGTGTGTCAAAGACTAGGAAAATCTGAAGTATGACAAAACGCTATTGTAATGTGCTAGAATAAGATGAACAAATGTGATTTGAATGATGCAATAATTCAATCTTAGAAACCCTACAACATATCAAATGAAAGTAAATGACATGAAAATGTAACACAAACCTTAATCTAAAGATAGAGAGAGAATGGAAGATGGAATCACTTTGAAAACAAGTCTTAAGGTGTGATTTGATGGCTAGTTGCATCTCCTCAACCTAGATTTCTCCATGATTCACCATAGGCATACATCATCAACTCTTTGCAATGTTGAATCTTGAACAAGAAGTGAGCTTGAATACTTGCAAAAACCTTAGTTTTCTGCCCTAAAGCTTTGACTTTACTATAGAAAATAATAATGAAACTTATTGTGGAAGACTCTTGATACTTGACTTTTAATTTTTCTTTGTAAAAATGGCTAAGAGATGCAAAAAATGACCTAAAATGTGTATTTATAGGCAACAACACTTATTTTTCCCGTTATTTAGACCTAAGAGGCCAACATCCACCAAAAAATTGAATTGAATTGATTAAATTCCCACTTAAAATTGAATTTTTCCCCAAAAGGGACTCATTCGCCCAAGGTGGCGAATGGGTCCCACTAGTGGTTTTTAGAGATGGGTTTTCGAGATATGAGTGAATTAAGTGTTGTTTGTTAGGATTTGGATGATTTTTAAGTGAAACAGGCCTCTAGATAATAAAAAGAGTCTTAGGGGCCTATAAATGTCATTTTGAAGAATGATTAATGCAGGGGAACTCAAAAGTAGGTCCAAATTAAGCATGAAATTGTCTCTTTTCTCAAAGTGTCCAATTTTCCATGCCATAGACACTCACGTTATGGCTTGGTGTGTTGAGCCTAAGGATCAACCACAATGATCCCATAATGTGAGTACGTTATAATGTTAGTGTGTTATAACATGCTCACATTATGAGGTATTAAAAGAAAATAAAAAAGTAATTCAAAATCATTTTCATTGTGACCACATGTTTTTTTTCTACCCATGGCCAAAACACCTCATTTTCAAGCTCATGTTTTGGGAGGAGCCATTTTTCAATATTTTTCATCAAATTGTTGTTGTCTCATCACCAAGTTGCCACCACATCGACGAGGAGGTCTGAGAGATAAGGATTGTTTGTTTTTTGTTAGTTTTAGGTTATTTTTTATATTTATTTTTGAATTTGTAGGATATGTTAATGAACCTACAAACCCTCCTCAAAATCCTCAACAAGAACACAATAACAAGATGAACAAAATCCTCAACAAGCACAACAAGAACAACAACAACAACAAAATCCTCAAGTTGAACAACCACAACAACAATCTCCTCCACCAATCCCTCAACATCCTCCTGGCACTTGATGTAGCAAAACTTAATGAGTGAAATTGAAAACCATAAAAAATAAATTAAGGATTTAATCAGGAGGTTGAATGATCCAAACAGTTCAACCATGGAAAGAATGACCCTACCAACTTCACTCAAAGAAATGTTAAAACATGTGGATTCAATCAACAAAAAAATAGCTTGTTGGAAAGATAGGAGGCAAGCGGCTAGGGCTTATTACCAGAATAAATTATCATATAAAGATGTAAAAGATATAAAAATTACCAAATTTGATTTGTGCTCATTATTCACTGACCCATGCACAAATGCAAATCTTACCCTTAATGCGAAGAGATTTCATATCCATTGGTGTCATGACCAACAGATTAGGAATTTTTTTTGGGATAGGTGGTACATGGTTTTTGCTTACCCACCATACAACAATTGTGAAGTTCTATAATATTTCCTTAGGAAACTATACTATGAGTTCATTTTGAACAAAATCTTGAATTATTTTGATATGAAGGACTTACGGGGAGAGGTGGAGTGGAAACTCCAGATGGACCTAGTGCACAAAGGATCCCTATGGCAAAGGGAGATGGCCTCTTGCTAGGAAACCTCAGAGGCACATTGTTATCCCATGTCATTGAAGGGAAGTCATGAAATTAGAGACTTTGCAGGCCATCAACTCTTTGACCCAGAGTGTCATCCAACATGCCAGCCCTATTCTACAACGCCATTTAGGGGAGTCTTCGAGTGGTGGGATTTGATCCCATTTGTGTTAGTCTTGTGAGGCAACTTGTTCATATGACCCCATCGACACTTAGGAGGCTGCCACACAGGATCCGTCTGCAACTATGGAGATGGCGAGGGAAGCTGAAATTTTGAATGAGGCATATGGCATTGATACTCAGGTAAATGTTAGCATGTTCATTGAATTCAATTTATTAAATTTCAATTTTGAAATGCAAGATTAACTAATTTAGTTTTATGATTTTAATAAAATTCCAGGGTCACAGTGTTGAGACTGGATACAGGCCTACACACTTATTTCTCCATGATATCTACTATTGAGATATGTAACTAGTAAACAATTATAAATTTATTACATGCTAATAACATTGTTTAATGAATGGCATTTTAATATGTGATTTTTGATGTTGAATAGGTTAATATTGGATGTTTCGTGGGAATGCCTCCCAGTGCCAATGGATTTAGTCAAACCTACATGCAAGTAATACAATAAAGAGTTTAACTAATGAATTGTACTTAATAGATTTTTGTAGTTTATATTCATATCATTGATTCGTTGCATTGCACATCTTTCAAACTCAAAGCATTACTTCACATTTCATAACTAATAACTATATGATACGATAGATGACAAAATTTCAACTTCTAATATAGTTGTTTAGAAGTTAACATAAGTAGTTATGCAATTACTTCACATAGCATAAGTAATAAGTAGGATTAGCTTCCAATTGCATTTTATTGTCATGGAATTCCATGAGACCACTTTTTACTAAGGCATCTTTTCAAACAGTTCATTCCCTTGTCTATGCTATGGATGCTTGAAAGAAATATATGAAAGAATAATATTAAGCAATAGCAAAGACATGGCAATGAGTTGTTTGAAAAAATGCCTCAAAGAAATGCGGTCTCATGGTGATGTCCATCACCATGAGACCCAATTTATTTGAGGCACTTTTTCAAACAACTAACTGCCTTTTCTATGCTACCACATTTCCATACATGTCTACCAAAACTGTTTATCAAATAGTTCATTTCCTCCTTTGTTATGGTTAAAAGCTTAAAAGGTGCTTTCCAACAAACTATGGATGCTTGTAAGATAAATCAAAGCATAATAGTAAAAGCAATATCATGGGCAGAAGCGTTGATTAGTTGGAAAAGTAAGCTTCCTTGAAATCTGGAGTCTCATGGTGATGGGAATCACCATTCATGACATGAGACCACATTTCTTTGAGGCATTTCTTCAAACAACTCCACCACCTTTTCTATGCTACCACATTTTTCCATACATATTGTACTAAAGGAATTTTATCCAATCTATTCCTTGCTTGCTACTATGAAACAAAAGCCTAAAATAGGTGCTTTCAACAAACTATGGATGCTTGGAAGAATTTCTATCAAAGCATAATAGTAAGCAATATCATAGTTAAAATGAGTTAGTAGTATGAAAAATGTCTTGAAGAAATGTGGTCTCATGGTGATGGAATTCCATTCCATGAGACCACATTTCTAAGGCATTTTTTCAAATAGCTCACTACTTGAAGAATAGAAACCAACCCATTAGCCAAAATTCCCCTCCAAATTATTTTCAAGGTCCTCATCCTCAATTTACCAATCCATGGAACCTTCCACCTTTTATTCCACTTGTTCATGTCCCCACCCCTCCCTCTTCATGTCATGATCACCCTCCATCTCATAACCAAGGACCACACTATACCATCCATCCCATCCCAACATAATAACATAGAGAAGGAAATGAACTATTTGAAAAAATATCTGAAAAAATGTAGTCTTATGATGATGGAATGTCATGACACATTTGTTTGTAATGGAATTCCATCACCATGAGATCCTAGATTTCTTTGAGACATTTTTTCAAATAGTTCACTGCCTTCTCTATGCTACCATAGTTATTGTAAATGTCTATGAAATCATTTTATCAAACAGTTCACAAACTTGCTACTATGGGTAAAAGCCTAAAAACACATGCTTTCAAACAAGATATGGATAGGAAAAATAGTAAGTATGATAGTCATAATTATGTAGTTTAATAAGTACTCAAAATTTTGTTCATTATCTCATACATTAAAAGCCATCACGTGGATTGCTATTGTAGTTTTCATGATTGAATAATTTGTTGTTTTATTTTCAGATGTTGCAAGTGAATACACATCCAAATGTTCAAAGGTCAATGTAGATCAGTGTTTTATCTGCTATAGACTCCTTGATGGCTCTGATAGGGGAGGTATGAGGAAAATTACTAAAATTCAATTTACATTCATTGTTATAGATGTTAGTTAGTGAAAAATCAAACCATTATTGATTCGTAGTTTAATTTCTATTTGGATGGTTTATACAGGGCTTCAACACACCTTAGCATTGGCATTTAAATATTTCCCTCATGGAGAGTGATCATTAGATGGTAGTCAGTGATTATTTTATTAAATATATCATTTTTTATAATGTAATTTCTATATATTAATGTCTTTACTTTTATATTATATTGTAACAGATAAGACTTGACCAACAAATGATTACCTTAATTAGAAAAATGGGAGTGTTGTCGGGTGGTGTGGTTGCAGGTAAGGATTTTTCAAATTTGGACAAGGCAGGAAGCCTTGCTCCAGGGTTTGGCGTTAATGGTGGAGGTCAAGCTGATGGTAGGGAGCAGGTTGATGGTGGGTCTTTGGAAGGGACACCAAGTGGGTCCTTCCTACGTGATGTTGTTTTACCTTCCTCTGACAGTTTGGGTCAAGATGGTACTACTTGTGGGAAGGTGGGGTCTATGAATGTGGCCCTTGAGGTAGTTGTCACTTCTAAAGCTGTCATCCCTAAAGCCTCTAAATTTTTCTTGTCTTTTGCGGATGGAAATTCGTGGTCCCCTCTTCTTGGTGTGGAACTTAAGGAGAAAATTTCTTCTCCTCTTGTGGACTTCTTTTTTAACCCAGAGAAGGGAGATTATTCAATTTTGGTGCCTATTTGTGTTATTGATAAAGGTTTACTCTCCATGGAGCAAGCATTGGTGGGAAAGTTTTTGGGTCTGTGGCCTAATGTTGAATTAGTGAGAATTCTTGCTAAAAAATTTTGGTATTTGAAAGGGTAAGTGGAGATTGTGGCTCTTGCAAAGGGGTTTTTCTCCTTTTCTTTTTCCTATGATGAGGATTTGTTGAGGGTTTTGGTGGGAGGGTCATGGATCATTGGGAAGTCAACTTTTGTGTTGAAAAAATGGGAAGTTGGTTTCTCCCTTAGTTCTTACTCTTTCGATTCAACCTTTGTCTGGGTTCGATTACCAAGACTCCCTCTGGAGTTTTGGGATGAGCAAGGTTTTAAGGGTATAGTGTCTACTTTTGGATGTTTACTTTTAATTGATAGTTTGACTGCCTCAAGGTGGAGGTTGGTTTATGAAAGGCTTTGTGTGATCCTAGACCAATCTAGAGATCTTCCATCAAAAATCAAGATTAATTATAAGCTTGGTGTGTGGGAGTAGGATGTGGAGTTTGAATCTATCCCCTTTGCTTGTTTCCATTTCAAAAAGGTTGGGAACTGGGCAAAAAAATGTTCGTTGAAGTTGGTGCCTCCTCCTAAAAGGAATCTGGGTCAGGCCAAGGAGTCAAAAATCTGGAAGGAAGTTGGTTAGTGTGATAATGTTGGCCATGATAAAGGCCTTGAGGAACTGGTTGTGGGTGGTGTGGTTTTTGAGGACCTTTCTGATTTAGTCAAGGAAGCTCCTATGGAGGAGGTAGGGGGAATGATGAGTGTTTGACTAAAAGGTCATTGGCTTTGCTAGCGAACGGTGGTGGTGATTCTTTGGCTTTGGTGGTTGTTGAACTGGAAAAGGTGACTCCTCTTAAGATGCTAAGTGAGGGGATTTTTCTCTCATCTAAGGATGATGTTTCAGGTTCTCCCTTTCTAGAAGAGGAGGAAAAGAGATAGGTTGTTCCCTTTGTTGAACCTCTAGTGGAATCAGTAGCTAAGAAATTAGTGCTTACCTCTTCTATCATGATTTTTCCTTAATGATGAGCCCTGGACTACTATTCTTTCAGCTAAGTCTAAGAGCAAGAAGAAGACTATTCCTTCTAGTTTGGGGATGACTACTCAAAACCATTTAAAGTTGGATTTTTGTTCAGAACCAAGGGGCAGAGGGAGGCCCTCTACGCAAAATATCGGGGAGAGGGTCAACAAGTGTGATATTGTTGATGGTTCATAGATTACTCTGCTTGAGATGGGCCTCAATGGTCCCTCAAAAAATATTTTATGAAGATTCTTTCATGGAATATTAGAGGATTGAATAATCCTCATAAATAGGATCTTCTGGCCAATATGGTTAGAGATCATAGGCCTGATATTATTTTGATTTAGGAAACTAAGATGAGTGCTAAGAAAGTGATGAAGATTAAGAGTCGGTTCTTTAAAGATTGTGGTCTTCAAGATGTTGACTCGGATGGGGCCTCTAGTGGTGTGGCCTCCTTTTAGAACCCTAAAGTGGTGTCTGGTTCTAAGTTTTTAGCTTTTGATAATCATGTGGCTACCTCGTTTGTGTGTTTGAGGGACAATTTTTCCTGGGTGTTGTCCAATATTTATGCTCCCAATGATAAAATCTCCTGTAAACGTTTTTGGGATAGATTGAATTCCTTTAAGGCTCAATTCTCTTTACACAATTGGCAAGTGATGGCGGAATTCAATACCTCATTGAATGAGGCTGATAAAAAATGGGGTGCTCAGATTGATGATGAAAGTTGACTTGACCTTATGAATTTAATTAATGATAATATTTTGCTTGAATTGGATTTGGGGGATGTTGCTTATACTTGGTCTAATAGGTGTGCTGGGGATGCTCTAATTTAGGTTAAATTGGATAGGGTGTTGATATCTCTAGACTAGTTGCATTTGTATGTGTGTTCCTTCTCGGTTCTTGTGAGGGTTGCCTCAGATCACTTCCCTACTTCTTTGATTGTTGAACCTTTTGGCTATAAAAAGGATTTCTCTTTTAGATTTGAGAAGATGTGGATTGACCATCCCGATCTATGTCTTAAAATTTCTTAGTGGTGGAATATTCAGGTTGATGGTTTGGCCATATTTAAAGTTACTAAGAATTTTGCTTCAGTTAAGCATAATTTGATTCACTGGAACATAGATCCTTTTGGAAACATTTTTGAGAAGTCGGTTGTGAAGTATAAATTGGAAACTGTGCAACAGAATATGCAGGTTTTTGGTTCTAATTCTATGTTACTTCAAGAGGAGAGTATGTTGTTTTCTAGACTGCAAAATATTGTGGCTAGAGAGGAGGAATTTTGGAACCAGAGATTGCGTGCTATTTGGCTTCGTAGTGGTGATAAAAACACTCGGTTTTTCCATCTCATGACCCTTAAACACAAATCATCTAATATAATTTCTAAGGTGGTGGTGGATAATATTTCTCTTGAGGATGATGGTGAGATTAGATTGGCGATCAGTCTTTCTGTGAGTCTCTCCTTTCTGAGGAAGGCCTGTTGGATCTTGTCTGTCAGAATGGTTTTGTTAATGTTATTCCTAGTTTTATTTCAGAGGAGGAGAATGGTTTTTGGTCTTCTATCCTGTTGGAGGAAGAAATAAGAAGGTTTATGTTTTCTTTTAAGGGAAATAAGTCCCCAGGGCTAGAAGGTTTTCCTTTTTTGTTCTTTCACAGTCTCTAGGACATTATCTCTAAGGATGTTATCAATGCTACTAAAGAATTTTTGGGGAGTAGACAGTTGTTGGAGTTGAATTCCACTTTTATTGTTTTGATTCCTAAGAATTTAGGGGCTAATAAATTTGGTGATTTTAGACCTATTAGCTTGTGCAACTCCATTTATAATATTTTTTCAAAGGTTCTTGCTTCTAGATTGCAAAGGGTTTTATCTAAGATTATCTCTCCTCAACATAATGGGTTCGTGTCGAGAAGAAAATCCTAGATTATATTATAACGATGATGAGAATATTCATTCCCTCAAAGTCAATAAGAAGCCTGGTCTTATTTTGAAGCTTGACTTGGTTAAGGCTTATGATCGTGTGAATTGGTGGTTCCTTTGCAGTATTCTCAAGGCTTTTGGGTTCTTAGATCATGTGCTTGAATTGGTGTGGTAGTTGATTTCTTCCCCTTTGTTTGTGGTGCTTTTTAATGGTTCTCCTTCAACTTTCTTTAAGAGCTCTTGTGGTTTGCACCAAGGGTATGTAGGGATCATCGTGCAAAAATAAGGCCCTTAAGTGGCAAAAAATTAGAAAAATGGGTGTTAGGCAGCAAGAAATATTTGAATAAGTTATCTATATTATTTCAAAATATGTAAAAATAGAATTTGTAGAAAATTGAATGTAATTTCTAAAATGCTAGGTTTATTTAAAAATAAATAAAATCTATTTGGTGAAAATTTGAAATTTCAATCTTGTGTACTTAAATCTCAAAGGAAAAATAAAAAGTAGGTTAATGCAATAGACCACCCTAACCATAATAAAATGATAATATTTTTTTGTAAGATTTTATACATAAGTAGAGGACTCATGTCGGATGTGATGAATATTTTTGTAATTTTTTTCCAAGTAAATAATTAATTATGAATTTTTATTACAACTTTTAGAAAATATAAAAACTCATGCCTGACCACCTTAACTTGGTCAAAACTTCATGAAATTTATTTTTTTTTAATCCTATATTATGTGAAGCATATAATGTGACACATGTTTTGGATTCAAAAAATGTGATACTATTTGAAAGTTATAGATGTTTTTCAATCAACCTATTGATCAGGACTTTAGTCATAATTCTAATAGAAAATGAATAATAATTATTTATTAAATTCAAATTAAATCATAATTTATATTTTTGGAAAGCTAGAATCTCCTCTAAAAACCCTTTTTGTTTCATTAATTTTGGGTGAAAAAAGTCATCATACATACCCAAATATTGCCACTTTTTGGTGCACCATGATCTGCACATACCCTAAGGGACACTATTTCCCCCTTTTTGTTTATCATAATGGTGGAATCTCTGGGTCAGTTTTTTCTCGAGGTTGTGGCTAATGGGGCCTTCAAAGGCCTTTTTCCCTCTTCTCGTAAAGTTTTTTCCTCTCATCAATAGTTTGATGATGATACTCTTATTCTTGCAGAGGTGTTTGTGGTTGCAGCGAAGTCTTTCTTATTCTTCAAAAATACAAGGCTACTTCAGGTCAAAAGGTTAGTTTGCCTAAAATTACTACTTTTTTTCTTAATACTCTAGAGCTTCGTCAATTGAGGATTGTTGGGATTCTTGGTTGTGGTATTGGTGAACTTCCTTCTTATTTGAGGCTTCCTTTATGTTTTAATGGTGTCCCTGACTCTTTTTGGAATGGCATCATTCATAAGCTCAATTTGAAACTTTCTAGTTGGAAGGGAGCCTTGCTAAGTCAAGCTGGTAAAATTTTGTTAATTAAGTCTACTTGTTGAGGTGCCAAGTTGACACATGACATGCAAGTAAGATAAAAGTAAAAGTATCTCACCTCTCCTAAAAGAGACAATTAGTAATCAAACTGATCACCTCCCAAGGTCCTTGATCTTGGTTCACAACGTTGTTGTTTCACGAAGTGGTCAATATGGTTGTAATATTCAAGGGGCCTACTAGTTTTGAGCTTCTGGATTGTTACAAGATCAAACATCTATCTAATACTACTTTAATCGGGGGGTTTAAAGAAATAGAAAAAGATAGATCAAGGTTTTTCAAATTGAAAAGAATGTTGATTCATTCAACTAATGGAGACTTGTTACCTTCCAAGGAATTCCTAAACTAGAATTGAAAAATAAAATTAACCTGTAATTGATACAAAGTTTCATTCATTCACAATGCAAACTTTAATAGTAGATTGCAAACCATCATTCAAACAAAACATAAGATAAAATTTCATTCCTTGAAAGCTTTTCAAATCAAATGATTAACCAAAAATGAATACCATTCTAGAGCATAATATCAAGTAGGTTTAAGTCTGGTTGCTCCAACTGTCAATGAAACAGATAAGCAACATTTACAAATTTGGCAAGATCCGCAGGTGTACAAAAACCCATGTCTTCAAATTATCTCCATCTATGCTAAGAAATTAGGAAGATACATCACCTCCTCCTCCTGTTGAATTGTAAAAAGAAATGTCTAACCTCTTAGACACCCCAACTTGCTTCTTTGATATCCCATCCTCTACCTTTCTACCTCTACTCTCCTAATTCACAAAGATATAAAATAGCAGAACCATGCAAGAGATAGATCAACCACAAAATTCACAAGAACACAATGTCTTCAGTTGTACTAAATCACCAAAGATAGCAACAATTCAAGTCTTTTGTATTACAATGACTGCTCAGAATAAAATAACTTCTAACTCCTACTCTACTTCTTGATTTTCTCTACCCTTTGAATCCCCCAACTTGCTAACTAATCCGCTAACTTTTTTCTAACCTTTTCTAACCCTTACAAAAGAGGTGAAACACCATATTTATAAAACTCGCTAGATGTGTCGGCCCAGTTAGGGTTTACAATAATTCGGTCACAGAACAAGTCGGCCCCAGAAGAATTTGAAAAAAAGTCAAACATGCATTAAATGCATGGGCACCAACTAGATCGGCCCAGGATCTCCCACATAACTCAGACCAAAATGCGTGAAGAAGAGGCAAAGCGAAACAATGAGGAAGCACGACTTTCGATGCAGCTTTGCATTAACTGCTTCCCCCACTTCACCCATACCTTGTTCCATTCTGCCCTTCATCACCAAGAATGTCCTCTGCAAGCTATCCGCAAGTGGCATAGGCGAAACCCTAGTTTTCCATTCAATAGCATCAATATTATTCTTTAGCTACCCCATCATATTGTCCCAATCTCTCTTGTTGGATTGATATTCATTAATGATTGCACTGTAGGTTGCTGTGTCATCCAGCTGGTGCCCAGTTACTGTATCCAATGATAGCCTTAATCCTTTGTAGCAGGGTATTCATATTCGTATTTGAAACCTCGAACCAGACTGATTTCATCTTGCCCTTAGGAATTCTACTCTTTTCATCCAACTTCATTTTTTTTCTGCTTTAGAGATGGATGATCCCTTTGTGTCCTTTAGCCTCTCCAGCCACCATCGTCCTACCAGACTCAACCTACATTCATCAAACACCAATGTGAGAATCCAAATGTTGACAACATTTTCATCCAAGTGTTAGCTTAAAATCATGATAAAACCATTAAATTAGCCATTAAGCATCAACACTGTGAAGTTTGGGATTTCAAGTTAACCGGGGAAAAACAATCTGGAATGAATTTTAGAAAATTCTGAACCAAGCGAATTCTCCTGATGAAGCACCAATGTCAAAAATGGATCATCAAAATGAACACAAGCAACATACAACAGTGAAATTCATCAAGCTAAAGCAAGATATGTTTAAGCATTCATCATTAGATTCATCAATTTTATCCATTTTCTTAAATTCCACAAAGCATAGAAGAGAATTCAGAAAAATCCAGCCGGACCAGAATTCCATGGACGCCTCAAAACCTCGCACTTCAGAAAACTAAAGGAAACCGGGAAAATCCGGCCAAAATGGAGAATCTCGAAGCAGGCATAAGGTTCACCAATAGATCATTCGAATGAAGAAGGAATGCATATAACATTGTGAAATCCATCAAAATAAGCATGGAATATCAAGCATTCATCACCTAAATCATTCTTGTGTCAACAATTTCAAGTCACTCGTAGCTTGGCAGAAAATTTGGAAAAATCTGGTCGGACTGGAATTTCACGGATGACCCAAAAATTTGAACTCAAAGCACACTTCCGAGAACATGGAGGAATTTGGGAAAATTCAGAGACATGGAAATTTCGTGGAGTCCTTGGAATCCCGAAAAACCTTCATCACGCTCGACTTTTCATGAAGTGATTGAAACTCGATGAATTCTGAATCTCCTAAGGTCGACTCAAATCTAATTCATGATTCTATTTATCCCTTTGGATCCAAACTACCTGAGGAGTCAAATAACAAAAGTGCACGACAAACCAGTGATGCCCTAGATTAGACTGTTAAGACCTCTGCCATGAACAACAAGGGCAAGCTCAGATTATCTAGATGGAACTCGGATACACCCGACAAGGTTTGCAATGGGTTTGCAATGAATAATGGACCATTCCTGAGCAAGCTTTGATTAATACAATAAAGGTGAAACTCACCAACCAACTCAGAGTGCATTAAATTGAACTAGGCTTCATAAAACCCCACCCGAATCAAACTAAGGTTTGACAAACAAGGCCAGGCATGGAAACCATTTGGGAACACACATCAGCGAGAGATCCATCCGAGTGGAGAGAGTTAAGAAACTCATAGCGACTGATAAGTCTCAATGACCTGAAATCTGGAAACCTGACGGTGAAGCAGAATCCAAAAAAATCCGGCCTAGGAAAAATTTCGCAAAGAGCCTGAAACTCTAAACTTCCAATGTTGAAATTACTTTTCCGGGTTTACGATGGAATCTAGGAAAATCTGGATGGGTCAGAAAATCCCAAAATAGGGTGAAAACCCGAACTTTGCCTTAAAACTTAAGTTTTCAACGTGCAACCTAGGGGAACGACTTGGATGGGCGAGATGAACAACTAAGGACCTCAAAAGCAATCAAAGCAATAATATCCACAGGCCCAAAAGATGTCATAATTTAGAGCAAAAGAGGGAGGGGAAGGGCTCCCATTTTAATTGAATTTAAAATGGCGTGGTTATGCAAGGCATAACACTACTCTTCAAAACTTGTTGATTTACGCTTTGAGCTTGTTCTAGATTCCTCAAAGATTTTGGGAAAAAATTGAGGGAAATTAGAAGAGATTCTTATGGTCTATGGTGGAGGAGAAAAAGAGGCTTCATTTGTTGTCTTGGGAAGAAGTTTGTAGATTGAAATCTCAAGGTGGGTTAGGTCTGCGGAAGCTAAAGGATTTTAATTATGCTCTTATGGCTAAATAGTTTTGGGATCTCCTTGTGAGTGACAAAGAATGGGTGGCTATTTATGATTCTAAGTACTTGAGGTGTGTGGATAAGGTTAGATATTTGTTCAAGGAGAATGTTCTTCCTTCACAGGGTTCGGTCCTTTGGAACTATATGTGTTGGGTTCGATCGTCTGTGGTTGATGGTTTTAGATGGTGTTTGGGTAATGGTAGAAGAATTCTTTTTTGGGATGATTGGTGGATTGGGCATGGGGCTTTGAAGGATGAACCTTGGATGGATCCTTTCAAGGCTTTTTGCGATAGGGAATGGGGTGTTTATGTTGTTGATTATATTAGGAAGAGTAGATGGATTAATCTTGAATTGGTGAATAGGGATCTGAAGCCCCTTGTGCGGTTCCTATCCTTGATTCATATTCCTTCGGTTGCTCATGAGAACTCTGTTATTTGGTGTCTTACTGCTAATGGGAGGTTCTCAGTTTCTTCTACTTTTTTTTACCAGACTCGGTTGGTTGGTCCTCTAACATTCTGGGGCTGGGTGTGGAACAAGAAGTTGTTGGCCAAAGTTGGTATTTTTTTTTGGCTGATGTGTCAGGACAAGATTCTTATGTTGAATAATCTAGTGAAGAGGGGTATGGATTTGTCGAATAGGTTCTTTTTATGTAAAACTAATGTTGAGGATTGTCTCCATTTGTTGACTGGTTGTAGTTTTACTTGGGCAGTTTGGTCACATATTTTTAATATGTGGGACTTGGCTTGGGTGTTTCCGGCTTCTTTCTATGAATTATGTTGTCAATGGGTTTCCCCTTCCTCTAACTCGACACTCTCTTTGTTGTGGTCTCTTATTCTGCCTCATGTTTCTTGGGGTATTTTGAAGGAACGCAACAATAGGGTTTTTCATCAGCAAGAACTGTCACCTTCTAGATTGGCTTTCAAATTTTAGGATGCCATCAGGGAAATTTTTCTGTCTAAATTTTCATTGATTCTAACCCATAATTTGAAAGTGGTGGTGTCCCCCTTTGAGTATCTTGTGGGGAAAAAATGGAATCTCCCTTGTGA